>QANW01001771.1:2015404-2168572 GCA_003254865.1 Dryas drummondii
TTCCTCCTCTTTGTGTTTTTTATCTAACCAATCTTGGAGTGTCGGTTGTGGATCTTTATCTTCTTCTAATTCTTCTGTGTCTCCTAGCCGGCATGTTTCCTCATTAGTTTGTTTCTCCCCTCTTTCTTCATCATCAAACAAGTTCTTCATAATTTAAAGTGAAGATTGTTAGTGTTTTGGTTTTGAAAATAGTTACTAGTATAAAGTAACTATATTTTGTTTTGCTTTTTTACCTCAAAGTCTTCAAGTCTGTAATGTTTCAACTTGAGATTGAGATCATCCAGATCCCATTTGACTATGCCAGGAGTTTCCTCCTCTCTGCCCTTGATTGGATTAATGATGTTTGTCTTTTTGCATATCCAATACTGGAATTCATCAAAGAGAAAAATCGTACAAAAATGGTTAAACATAGTGTCTAAAATAATACATTCATATTTAATGAATTCAGTTTAGTGCTTACCAGTATGGCAACAACACAACCAGCCATTGATTTACTGTCTTTGCACAATGATTTGTGCAAGTAATCATGCACTCCCTTTGCCCATGCTTTATGTACCATTCCATCCAAGTCTTCAGCATGCTTGACCAAGTCCCAAGCAAGGTGGTATCCAGAGTTTGGGAATAGGAAAGTAGCCAACAGGTACAAAATTATCAGACGTACAACATCGTCACTGTTGTCTTTCAGTCTTCTCTTCCTTGAAGTTTTCTGATTCCCTGCTGGTGTCTGAGATTGTTTTCCTTCCTCTACTGCTTTATAGAAAGCATTTTGCACTGAGGTTCTATTTATCCTTTGTTCATCATCCTTAAAGTGATCTGTAATGAACTTGGATTTCTTGAAACCTTTTTTTGTCAAAACAACTTCATTTCCCAATTCTGGCAGCCCAAATAAATCAGCAATGTCACTTGTTGTAAGTTCTACTTCCTTCTTACCAAAATGGAACTTCTCTGTTTCCTTGTTGTATGCTTGGATGAAGAATCCAACACCGTCATCTGATTTCACAGGGTTGCTTCCCATCATTTCATTACGAAATGCATTTATAAGTGGCCAAAAAGGTGTTTTCTGTAGCTTTTCGTATGCCTTGGGAGTCAGGTCATCTTTAATTTTGTCCATAGTACTTTGGAATGCAATCATGTTGCACCTGTACTGAATTTTTCCGGACTGTTTTGGTATAATAGTTTTTTCTTTTGCACTTGTTATTGCCCTTCTTGTGGTCATTTTTTTTGAATCTTGCAATAAAGCAGATAGTTACTACCAAATGTGAGATTCCAATTGTTACTACAAGCCAGTAACAATTAGACTCCCACATATTTGTCATTAGAAAATCTGCATAGGCAGTGCCAATATCTAATTTGTGAGATTCCAATTGTTACTACCAGCCAGTAACAATTCCACTTCCTCCACTTTTCAGTCCTAAGTATCCTCACTGTTTTCCCTCAGCAACAATTCAAATGCAACACTGTTTTTAAGTCTAACCGAATACCCCAGTCTCCAATTCAAAGAAAATGTGCAATACATAGGCAGTGGCAATACATAGGTAGTGGAGATATCTAATTTGTCAGATTCCAATTTTTACTACCATCCAGTAATGATTAGAATCCCACCAAATGTGAGATTCTAATTGTTACTACCAGCCAGTAACAATTAGACTCCCACATATTAGATATTAATCTATATCAATTAGACGACTACCATATACATATAGATCAATTAGTATCCCACATATTTGACATTGGGGAATATTACATAAACATAAGCAATTTAACCAGACAATGACATATATTACCAAGCAAGCCAATAGTACCTGTTTGTCAGTAGCTTCTTCTTCTTCTTCAATGTTTTATTGAGGTAGCTTCTTCTTCTTCTTCTTGGATAATGTTGGTCAGTAGTTATTAGGGTTTCCTTTCTCTCTGCTCGGATCTATTTTCGAGTCTGGAAAACCATTAAAAAGCAACCGTTTAGTAAATATCGAAATGGGTTTATGGCTATTAGTAGATATTGACAATACTGTCTTTCATTGAAATGGGTCTAGGTTTTTCGTTGAAAATTGTTTTTGGTACTCGGTTCAATATGTAATGTTTTGTAGAAGAAATTGTACCTGGAAGTCAGTAGCTATTGAGGTAGAAATTGGGTGTCGCTTCTTCTTCTTCCTCGACAATGGTGGTCAGTAGCTACCAGGTTTTGTTTCTCTTTGCTTGAATCTCTCGTTCAGAATAGGTCTGTGGTTTTTTATTCTTCAAGGCAATCGAAAACGGTTTTTGTTCTTCGTGTTTGTGATTCCAGAAGGCTCTGTGATTTTGTGTTTTTATAATCATCTGCTAATACAGTTTAAAGAAGTTTTAAGAGGTTAATTGCAGTTATGGCAATTAACGGATAGTTAAAGGAACCGGTGGCAGGGCCCGTAATTTTGCTGTTTTTTAATGGTTTTTGTTGCGAGTCTTCCGGGCCATTTTAAAAGTGGGCCGCGTTGGTACCGCATTTTTGCAACTAGGCCGCACAGTCAGGGTTATTTAATAATTGGGCTTAAAAAAAAAACAGGTTATTACTTGAATTCTTGTTCTGTTTGCATAGTTGAATAAAAATAGGTTATATTTATAGGTTATTATTTGAAGATGAATCTTGAATAAAAATTGAATAATTGATTTTTTAGTTTGAAATCGGGATGGTACCGAACCAGTTTGGTATGGGACGAGATGGTACCATAATCCCAAAACCCTCATCACTTCCCATACCAATCCCGAACTCAAATCATGAAATGGGAACGAGATTAGGTAAGTCCCGTCCCCCCCCCCCCCCCCCCCCCCCCCCCCCCCCCNCCCTGCCCACCTACAAAATTGTATAGTTATTGAGATATTAATTAAATATGTTAAGTTAATGATCACATTGACTTAAGTTAGCCTGACCCACAGTTCAATTTTGTACTGTCTTGATTGGTTTGGAGTTGCCCAAATTGCACATAATTGTGAAATTGGTGAATTTGGACTTGGATTGTCTTTTAGGTGGGTTCTAAGGGAACCCATTTAAAGGAGGCTTCATCCTCATGTTTTTATGAAAAAAAACTTAAAAAAACATCCTCATCTTTTCTGAGCAAGAAACCCAGAAAAATTGTAGTTAATATATGCTTGGAAGTTTCCATCACTTAACAATATGGTTAAATTAGAGTATACAAATAATATACTCTATCAAACTTTTCCAGGAAAACCACATATACCAAATTGATTGACCCAAACAGTTCTATAAATTGCATATAGTACTTCAAGGAGACTTCAAAATTAAACTATCACCACCCGCACCTGTTTGTATATACCTGGGCATGAGGATAGTTGGAGTACCAAGACCTGTTTTTGTATTGCTGTTCCTAGCTGTTATTCTTGTCCTGAACTCTTTGTTACAATCAATTTCCAGACAAGGCAATCTTCAATTCTCATCCAATCCTCTGTTTGTGTTTTCACTGTTTAACATCTTAATCTTTGCCATCATTGTTGGAGATCATAGACCACCTTCGGAGGAAGTTGATAGCATTTTTCCTTTCCTATATCATCCATATGAACCAGCAGAAAATGCAGCTGTTGATGTTGAGGTTACAAACAATACGGATGGTTATGACAATGGTAGAGAGGATGTTGATGATGCCAATGATGAAAGTGAAGATGAAGATTATGATTCTGATGGTTACCTTGAAGATGATGACGATAATGGTAGTGATGATGAGATTGGTTGGGATGACATGGATGATTATGAAAATAGTTTGGAGCAAAGAATTGAAGACTTCATTGATAAGGTTAACAAAGCATGGAGGGAAGAGAGGTTAATGGATAGTCTCTGCAATCACTTTCAATTTAGTTACTTGTGAAGTATTACAACCTTGCTATTCTTCTTTACAATTGAACATAGATTACCCTCAATTTTTCTCTACAATGAAATTTGAAGAACAAATTAGCTCTTACAAATAAAAATCACCAAAATTGTAGTTTTCTCTCTCTACTTCTCTCATTTCTCCATGTATGTAGCAAAATACAAGAAAGTAATAGATAAACTTTTATCATTTTGTCCCCCTTGAATTCCTCTTCTCTAGAGTGAAATATACAACGTGAAACTTAAAATTTTATTATCTTCAATACTATTAACTGTTTTCTAAATTGTTCTTCACCTTATAATGCCCTTTTTGGTTGAGAATCTTTGTAAATGATACTGCAGGAAATTTAGTTCCATCTGTATGATATAATAGTGATCTGGTTTTGCTAATCACAAATACGGTCACAGGCCCTCATTAGATAGTCAATGAAAAAGGAGAGCAAAGACAACCAATGAACAAAAAACCCTAATAGGCTATATGGCACACCACCGACTTAATTATCGGACTGTGCCATGGTACGAATCGAATCCCTAGATAGATCAATGTGCTGTGTGAGTATAAATGATAATAGCACCTTGTTTTGAGAAAATAATACTTTCCAAAAGCCTTTATGTGTGGCCTCCTTCAAAAGATCAAAAGAAAAAATTTTCTATGCAACAATTCTGACTAAAGAAAATTACACAAGCATAAAGAGAAGAACTTCGGAAACATATTGAATCCTATAGCTGCCATCACACAATTTGGCCAGTAAGCAACATTTGTACTAACCAAGACCTGTTCCTGCATCCTTGCGAGGTGCATCAGCCTTAATACGAGGCGGCCTAACTACACGATCGATGAGCCCATATTCAAGAGCTTCCATTGCATTAAAGCGCTTCATCCGACTTAAGTCTTTGTTAATCTGCATGTGCACATTTCAGAATGATCATTCATACCATCTTGATAAGTTGCTACCATCTCAAGGAAACAATAAGATAAATAAAAATTTGCAATACAGTTTGAAAGGTCAATGAAGATTCACATAGGCCTCAAAAATTTTGAACACAAGATTCACATTGGCATCTTTTGTTTAGATCATATCTAAACTTGGTCATTGAACTTTAAAATAATCAGATCAAAGAAAAAAGAGAATTTCATAATAAGAGACAATAAGTAATAATGCTTAATGTTGCAAATTGCAATAGCTCAAGCTTGTTTGCAGCCCTTACTGAAACAAATTAGTAAAAATGCTTAATGAGGTAATTAAACCAATTAACCCAAATGCGATTATAGGTTTTTACTTGTCAAACTAGCTAACCTTTTCAACTGGCTGGCCTGTTTTCTCAGCCAATTCAGTAAAAAGGTAATCTCTGATTCTGAGAAGTTCATTTGCTTCATTCTGTATGTCATCGGCCTGCCACAAAATTTTTAAATATTCATCAACACTGCAAGGAACAAAATTCTACAACCTTGAAAGGTATCTATGTGGCAGCTTTTTATGGCATGACAGCAATACCTGACCACGAGCAGCCCCGGCAGGAGACTGTAGCGCAATTCTTGATAGTGGCATTGCAAATCGATTACCCTAAGCAAAACAGAAAATTACAAAAGAGGTTGAATTTTAGAGTTCAACTATCTTATAAATAGATGAAAACAATTTTTTTTAAGTCACATAGAACATGAAGATAAATCCATCAATTCATTAATGCACAAGGATTCCTAAACAGCATGTCTGAAAGGAAAAGTTCGGATAGCATTGAAACTGAGAGAGGAAAGGCCACCGTCAGCCATTTTCTTAAAAGGAGCCCCCCCCCCTCCTCTCCCATGAGCATTATTATTAAGGATCTTATCAACCTACATCCAGAAAGGAAAAATACTATTACCTTTTCTCCAGCTGCAAGAAGAAAGGCTGCTAAATTATAGGCATAGCCCACACAGTGGGTGCCAACAGGACTCTTTAAGCTCTGCATAGTATCATAGATAGCCATGCTCGGAGTAAGCTGCAAATGGTGCAAGTTTTAGATACATGGCACATGGAACTAGAATATATAAAAAAAAAAAGTAAAACAATTTCATCATGAAAATCTGATAGCTCACATCTCCACCAGGACCATTGATGTACATATAAAGCATTCTGGAAGAATCAATAGTGTCAAGGTACAGCATTGTTGCCAGAATTTGATTGCTAAACTCTTCATCTATATTTTGCCCAATGAAGATAACACGTTCTCGGTACTACATTCCCAGAAAACAGAAGATTTCTTAGAGAAACACAACATAATGAAGTCCCAGTAAAAACTCAATAAGGAAGTTGAAATCCACACAGAATTCCTGGCGTAGATGTTATTTAATCTACTTTTTTTTATCAACCTATCAAGATAAGTTCAAGGAAGATTTTGGAATTATCAATAGAAAACATAGATTAAATCCATACCATTATTTCATATATTGGACCAAAAAAAAAAAAAAAATCAACAGCGATATAAAGGGAAATACGGTTCAAATAATCCACTTGAGTAGGCTGCAAGCCTCGTCAGCGGTGATAGATGAAACAAAAGGTGTCTCATAGTTATGCTAATAACTCGTAACTATAAGAGCATGTGCAATGGTGATCAATTGGCATCTATTGACAATTTGAAACAAAAATGGTTTGCAATGGGGTGTCAATTGGCAATAGATGAATTGAAATGGCAAATGATAGGTCAAAAATTTGACTTGCCAATTGCCAATTGATTTAGAAATGCACCACAAAAGTGGAGGGACTCACCATGGGAAAAAGTGAAAGGAGGAGAGAGATTGTGTCATGTGGCTTGGTGTATCAATGTTTTTTTTTGCCATGAATTATGGTTTTATTATATGAATTAATGTATCAATGTTTTATTATATGAATTAATGTATCAATGTTTTATTATATGAATTATGGTTTTTTAATCAAAAGGGTTAATATTTTATAGTTTATAATCTAAAATAGGGAAATTTAAATTTGGGTATTAATTTGGATTATTAAAAAATATTAAATATTGGGCTCATTTTAAAGATCTCATTGAGATCATTTCAATGGTATAATTTTCAAAATAAATAAATTTATAAATTTTAATTTGTAAGAGAATATTCGAAAAATATTAAAAAATATATAGCTATTGACTTATGCTATTAATTTGAACCATTGCAACAAAACAGACTTGTCTCAAGTCAATAATTAAAAAAGGAAGTCAATAGGCTTGTATTGAATTGCCTATTGACCTTAACCATTGCACATGCTCTAACCTTCTAGGTCAATAAACTGCTTGTTCATTTGATATGGAAATAACTGTAATGACTTACTAGAGCATTCCACAAATCAACCCATTGCCAAGTTCCCTCACCAGGAGTTCTATAGGGCACCTTTGGTGTCCCTATAGGCATCATTCCAACTTGTGCTCGTGATGGTCTATGGTTTTGTGTCCTGAAAAGTGCAAATAAAGAGATGCGAAATGCTTTAATAAACTGGTTTAGCAATTTAAACAATTCTCAGAGAAAAAAGTTAGCTTGCAAACTTGTAACTTATTCTTTTGTGTTTCAAAAAAACCAAAACTAATTGAGCATATTTATTTTCCTGAAAAATGGTAGACTAAAGTGTTAGTCAAAGAACAATACCTACTGCAGAAGTAATCAAAAGGAATCACAATAATGAGCTTCCCCATTAACGGGGAATTGAATTGATGATAGAACTTGTAAAGAGATATGTTAACCTGACAACAGAACTGGGCACACTAACCAAGTAATGAAAACAAGTTACACTCCTAAAATATGAATTTTAGCTTTCCATCTCTAAGGCGGGCAGTTAGAGTAAATGACAGCAAATAACAACAGTATACATGCATCTACTTAATTCAGAAAAAAAAAAAAAAGGGATATCTAAAATGTGCAAAATGTAGCTTTAACACCACATATACATGCACATTGGCTATACACACATTTGGAAGGCCTCATAGCGAAAAACATCATAGATTGCATGTCAAGAAACACATAAAAACAGTCAATTACAACTTTATGACACAGACCTACATGCAAGCATCATTTTTAAACATGTGATTGTAGGCTATAATCACCCACATCTTTTTGGTCAAATCACCACATCTTTGCAATCACTCAGCGATAGTCAATAAACATTTTATTGATGAAACAAAGAAAACATGTTTAACATGCACAATCTTTGAGTGTCTTGTTATGACTTAAGACTCCTCTATGTTAGACAAGAAGAGATAAACAAACCAACCTCATTGTTGCTGCATAGCCCAATATTCAAAAAGAGAATAAACAAGGAACTCATTCAAACATCACAATGGAGTTTAAAGAATCAGGATTCTCTAAGCTCCACTAAGATAATTAAATCCCTGCTGATGCTCTTAACTGAGCACCACCCATATATATAATACACGCTAATTTTTGCACCCAACCATCAAATTGCAGAAGGATAAAGCAAATGTATACAAGCCAATAATTTAGTTACCTGGGTTGAAGGCTCTTATTAACTTTGCTGTAGAAGTCAACCGTCAAGTTGGGATTTTTAGCTCCAAAAGTACCTAATTTTTGTTAAAAGAAAAGCAAATTAAAAAATGATTACATCATGGAAAAGAAGACCAAAATTAGCTTATAATATCAAGGAATGGGGCAAGAGGATACCTAAATGTTGAAGCTTCAATCCTGAATAATGCTTTGTTGCACAACTGTCGAACACAGATTATTGATTATAATGAAAAAAAAAAAAAAAAAATTTTTTTTTTTTTTTTTTTTTAAAAAAAANACAAAAAAAAGACAACAAAACCCATGTGAGAGAGAGAACCTGGGAGGAGGGTGAGAGAGTCTAGCTCGGGGCTGAAGGCTTGGAGTAGAAGTGGTTGTGTGAAAAGAGACAGCCATTTTCACAAACAGCGAGAGAGAGAGAGTTGGGATTTTGGGATAGAGAATGAAGAGACTGAAGAGGAGGGATCAGATAGACCCGGCACTATTGTAGCTTATGTTTGTAAACTGATCTAAACTGTCATTTGATGGAAGATCCGACCCGGTAAAGAAGTTCCTATTTGAAAAGGGCATGTTCGGATGTTCCATACTTCCATTTACATTTTGTCTAATTGTTGAACAAATTCATTGAAGCTATTAAAAAAAATACATTACTATTGGCTAATTTGGCTTAATTCAATTGGGAATTGGGATTTTCTTAATAAAAAGAGTACAAAATTAAACATTAATAATCCATATAGTAAAATATAAAATTCATGTATTCAAGCCTGTGATTGTCTTAGAAGAATCACAGCCAACAGTGTTCTCTAAAACCAATCCATTTGTCAATATATTAATTATTAAGGTTCTAGCTTTTGTAATTCAAGTTTTTTTTTTTTTTTTTAAAATATGATGTGACGTGTTGGGAATCCTTATTTTTGTTTGTTTTTACCTTTTGTAAGCATGGCTTGTAAATATGTTCATGTGCAAAGTCTGTATGTATGGGAGATTCATGCTCATCAGAAAACCCAAAAAGTAACAGCAGCAAGTGATTGAGTTCAGTAATTCTTCGTATAAAATTACTGACTCTAGAGATATATAGTAATATGGAGAAAACAAAAATGTTTCAAGCTCCTACAGAACCATAAACGCCCCTTGTTTCAAAGAGAAGATATTTTAAAATCCAACTCCTGAATACACATTTCCTCACTTGTCCCTCAATTTAAATCCCTTTTGAGGGGACAATTTAAATACCCCAAATGAGCACGTCTCTGTAGGTTATTCTTAGGTGCCTCAGGCTTTGCTTCCCCTACTATTTATAGATGCCACATGTGATACGGCTGAACCAGAACAAGCAATTGCTAAAGAGAGACACTTGTGCTTTGCTACCCAACCATTTTAGATGCCACATATGGCTGAATCAGAACCAGCAATTGCTAAAGGCACCCATCGTTGATATGGGTATTGCTGAAGCAGAAGCAATTGCTAAAGACAACATAATCAGATAATCAACACAAATTCAAAATGTTCCATGCCCACTTAAGAATAACACCAAAACATGCTCACTTCAAGGACATTTAATAGCATTATGCAGCACAAATACACTTCAATTTGTTCCAGCCACAAGGTAATAGCTTACTCATATAGGGAGCTGTAATTTAAGTACGGTTCACAAAGAAATGAAAGACAGTTTTCGACAGATTGACAAAGAAACCAAGATACAATGCACACATTTGGTCTCTAAAAGATTCAAGTAGGCTTCTCATAAGAATTCTGGTCTCTAAATTCTGCAATTGCACTTCTTATCATCTCAGCTGCATAATGCTGCACAAAAAGGTGAGTACTATCCAAGACGTGTATTATGAATTTCTGCGATGCTGGGAGCATATTATTGTAATTGATGATGAATTGCGCCATAGGTATGTCACTGCACAAGAGAAACACAAATGTTTTCAGAGACAAAGAAGAGATCTTGGGAAGGAGAAGAAGTAACTCAAACTACATTTTTAGTATGAACCCAACTGCTGGATTAACAGGCAATGAAAACCTTATAGTAAGAAACTAAGGGCTTGTTTGGTATTCTATTTAAAAACTATTTTTATTTTTCAAAAACAAAAAAAAACAAGTTTTAGTCAAGAAAACGTGTTTGGTAGACCATTTTCAAAAACAGTTTTTAGAAAAAAATTCAAAAACATGCCTCTTTTTTTTNTAACTGGTACAAGTAATTTACCAAGAAATGAATAGTCCTTTAGTGGCGTTTACCATAATTTATCAGCAACCTCAAAATTCTAAACTGCAGCAACAACAACAACAAAAAACAAGAGATGAGAGCAGCATAATTCGATTATAATTATCTTAAATCTATAAATAGGAGAGAGAGAGAGAGAGAGAGAGAGAGAGAGAGAGAGAGAGAGCAGCATATCAGCCCAATACACCGCATTCAACAACTCGCCACATCTAAAAACCAAAAGAAACGCAAAAAAGCGCGAAACCCATAAATCCATTCAGTAGAAGAACCAAACCCAATTACACACCCAAAGAAAAAGAGCGATTCAAAGCTCTTTCAGGTAATCCCAAAGTCCCAAAAACCATAAAACCAACAAAATTAATTAGAAATTATTTAAATTGCCAAAACAGATGATAGTAGAGACGAAAAGCATATCATAGCGAAGCAACGTTGCATTAAAAAACAAACAAGATCAAATTTTGAAGTTCAAGATATTAACATTACCTTTCAGAGGCCGTTGGAGCTTTCGTCTTTCCCAGGGGTTTCGGTTGGTCGTCTCAGAGTGTATCAGTGTAATGTACTAATGTGGCACTTTTATTTGGGGCGTCTGCCCGTAAAATGGACCGGGCCGGGTCAGGGTCGGGCAAACTTTTATTAGTAAGATCTTTTTTATTTTTTATTTAAAAAGGGGGCATTTGAATTTATTTTTTTTTATAGAGTTAATTACACTTACACTCCCTGAAGTTTATCATTTTTTCACATATACCTTCTGGGTTTTTAATAATTACACATACACCCTTTGAGATTTCAAAACTGTTGCATATAACCCCCTATATGAGATAAAAAATGATGAGAAATTATGCAAAAAAACATGTTAAGAAATAAAATGGTCTAATAAAATTACTTAAGATGTAAGGTTCAACCTCAATATAAATATTTTCTTTTTTGTTTATTTATTTTTTTCTCTTGTAAGGGGTTATATACAATAGTTTTCTCTTGTAAGGGATTATATACAATAGTTTTGAAACCTCATGGGGTGTATGTGTAATTTTTAAAACTTCATAGAATATATGTAAAAAAACAATAAACTTCAGAGAATATAAGTATAATTAACTTTTTTTTTTTTATAACAAGAAATATTTGACCAAGAAACCTCTCTAACATTGTTAAAAAAAATAGCACTAGTTTCGAGAGTGCAAATAACACTTGCGATAAATATATAATTGCATAGTTGTAAGTGTGGAAGTACGATATTTTTTAAAAGGCTTTTTATGGTAAATAGTCCATCAACTTTGACCAAAATATGAATTTGGTCCTTAAAGTGCATTCCCTCAATATGATCCTCTATATTTACTACCGTATATCAATGTTACCTTTCCATTCAATTCCATTTGAATTTCTGTAAAAAATGGTCACATGTATTAAACGAAACCTTTTTTCATTGGTCAAAATGTCTTAACACACCCTCTCTGGATGTGTTAAGACTCGGGTTGATGATTTTTTTTTACTTTTATCTTTTTTAATTATTATTTTTTAATCTTTTTAGTATTTTTTAAGGGTAAACTTAGAATTAAAGAGTGACAAAAAATTTGTAAGGTTTCTTTAGGTAGTTATGAGACATGTGAAAACCCTTTTTCCTATAAAAAAAGGTCATATGCACTGCACATGATAATTTTTTACGAAAATTCAAACGGAATATAACGAAAAAATAACATTAATTTGCAGTAGTAAAGATGAAAAACCACATTAAGTGAAAATGCAATTTAAGGACCAAACTGATATTTGAGTGAAAATTGAGAGACTATTTGATAAAAAGCCTTTTTAATATACAACTTATATAACATTCTCAAATTAGGTTTTATATGAAATCTAAATATAAGCCAGAAAAAAGAAGTTAGGATAAGTAGCATTTTCCTTTCTAAATAGCCCAAACTATAATCTTAACTAATTGCAACATTGATAATTGTTTGTTTTTAAAAGTGAATGTGATCTTCATAATAAATTTAGAAAGTGACTCTGGCTATGCGGTAGATTTGAAATTTTACATCATGAACTTACGGAGGAAATTAGGAACCCAAATCGAAACCAACTTTCCTATCAAACACCTATTGGTAAGCAGTAAAGCTCGGCTAAGATAAATCAAGGCACCAGCTTGAATACACTCAGTTTAAGCATAAGTGGAAATACCAAATTATATTTGAGACAGCTAAATGCCTGAATTAATAAATTATCCCACAAATTTAGATTGCTTGAACCTGCCAACCTAAGAAAACACAACCCTAATCCCTCAAACTACAGCTACAACAAAAGTGTCGTAAAAAAATGTCACAGGAACTATACTATCCCACAATCATACAACCTTTGATCGAACTCCCACAATTTCATCAGTTGTAAAGGAACAAATGTTGAAAAGGAGCAGTAATTTAGTGGCAATCACCCCAGTAAACACTCTGTTGAGGCAGCAATTGTCCCCATTACTCATGGTCTTCCAATGCAGTTAGAATCATCCTACAACAAATATGCGAGTAAAAGATTGTAACTATGGGATACTGAACATGCAGAAAAAGAATATTTCAAAGAAGACATGCAACTTTCTTAGCCATAATACCAGAATATCGAGAGAAAGAGGAGGCAAACAAGATAGAAGAGTTTGAAAAGTCGTTGCTTCTTTTCTTTGTGGAGCATATTGAATATCTCAGTAACATCTACCAGGTGCTGCTTTCTCATATACCTAATCGAAAAAAAGAGAAGCAGACACTTAGATCATAAAAATTAACAGATAGCGCATTCAGTATCTCACAACACCAAGACATGATTACTGCACTAAACCATAAATTCGTCTAGAAATTATGGCAATATCATTATATTATTGATGGCACTAGGATTTAAGTCAATCAGCTTGTGTGAAACCTACACCATTTCCATATACATCCAAAAATCAGTGATAGTGTCTGAAGCCTTGGAGCAGTGTTCTAATACTTATCTGAACAAAATATTATACATTAATAATGTAGCACAGATTATAAGTTTAAAAAATTTTAAATTTATCATAGAGCTCTTCATCTCTCCTTCCCCCGACCCCACTTAACTCTATAATCTGAGTATTTATGTTGTCCATCTCAAGAATCATTTCCCTCTTTCTTTGATTTCTTCTCTACTCTTATCTTTGCATATTTCTTGATTTTGATAATCCTAGCTTGGCTTAGTACCCATTATTACCCACCTCATCATTTTTTCCTTCTTTTTCTTCAAAGTTCAAAGTAATCATAATGGAATGCATCAATATTATATGGATGCAAGAGAACTTACAGTTTCACATTATAATAGAGGTATGGACCACACAACAGTGACATAAACCAATGCCTAGTTAGAAGAAAGAAGACACATAAAACTCCTTCTGTGATATACTCGGGCAAAATCACTCTGTTTATCCGAGTTGAAGAGTCATAAGGGTTGATATAATCAAACTCTAGATCCGCAAGACACATCAGCTGCACCAATTTTAGAAGTGTTAAATTTCCTTTTTCATATCCCTTAAAAAGTAAGAGTGTAGCAATAACATTGTTCCAACTCAGATGCTATAGCATTATACACGATCAATCATATCAAGGTAGTTCACAAAACATGTTCCCTATCATATATTGTTACATCTATGTCCTAACATAATCTTAACACCAGCCATTTCAACATTAAAACAGTTACTATTGGTGTCATTAGCATTACCATCACCCAATGAAAGATTATTTCAGGCTTAAGAAGCTCAACAAGCTACCTTACAATTTAGCACATAGCAGCATGGAGGGGGCCAATCCAAGTCTAACAAAACTGAAGAAAAATTAAGGCAACACAAGAAAATCCTAAATTAATGATACCAAGGTAAAAGGTAACAACCACAAACTCCAGGTTCCACATTTCACATAAGGAATATGAAATTCAATCAAAGATGTCTCCATTATTTTTTTAACAGAAAATAGAAACTTTTTCTGCTAAAACAAATTTCTTTTGACAAATAGTTCTACTATTCGGTAGATGCCAGGAAATTCTTCCAATAAAACTCCTTCTTGATGATACATTGGTCTATGATAACACAGGAAAACAACTCCAATCTTTTTCTTGAAAAAACATCTAAGTAAATGTCCATGCATCTAGGAAAACTCCATTCCGACAAACATAAGAAAGCAAAAGAAACTAGGAGACAAGCCAACTGAACCCTTTTATGAAAGAAGTAAGCAACCCAACAAAAACATAATACTCCTAAGCATCTAGAATATAAGTAGCTGTATGCCTGCAAGAGAGAGTTTGAAGCCTATAGAAGGAACAAATGCATTCATATCATAACAAGTTAAGCAATCTAGTTAAGCAATAAGCCATAGTAATCCACGGTTGAGC
Organism: Dryas drummondii; assembly: GCA_003254865.1. NCBI lineage: Eukaryota > Viridiplantae > Streptophyta > Magnoliopsida > Rosales > Rosaceae > Dryas > Dryas drummondii. The sequence goes on from QANW01001771.1 coordinate 2,030,336, forward strand.
TTTAAATTTGCAGAGAAACCAATATGCTATATCACAAAAAAAACACACACACATATACAACTTACTCCAAAGGGAAAACCCAAAAAAAAAAAATACATGACGATGCAGATAAAATTAAGCTATTTCAAATCAAGAAAAAATAACGCCCAATAATCATAGCCAGAGAGGTAAGAGCCATACTTTCACACTATGTTTTCTATCAATATTTGTCAGTAAAGTACCTAATTTCTTCATTTTTCTATCACCAACATAAAAATTATAGTAAAAAAAACTCATAGAGAGACCCTCGAAGCTAAAAGTACCATTTGGGTGAGCAAGAAGTAATTTTTTTTTTTTTTTTAGGAACAAAACTGAAATTGAGAATGAGCTGATAATAATTTGAAATAAAATTGAAAGGGGTTTTAGGGATTGACCTGGAAAACAACAAGGGCAAGTAAGGCGATGAGGAAGAAGAAGGAAACGAGCCAAACGTAGAGATCCCCCATATGCTCTTCCTCCTCTTCCTATTATTCCAAACTCTCTCTCTCTCTCTCTCTCTCTCTCTCTCTCTCTCTCCGATGTTAAGTGCGCACGACAGCAGCCCCGGTGTGAGATGTGCTAACAGAGGCGCCTGGTGCGCAATTGGCGCGGCTGGGTCTCTTTAGCTCTTTTGCTGCGGCTACACGGCAAGGATCCTAAAAGCAGAGCTTTTTTTTTTTTTTTTAGGGGGCTTCTTGGATAATCGGAGAGAATCGAGGACGGTAAGTCAAGTCAGCTAACGCGGTGCGCCGAGAATGAGTGATTGCGGTATTTTTGCCTTTGTTTTATAAACCCAACCGCGATAATCTCCACTTGTCCCACATGTTTGGTTTTTAATTATAGACCGTGGATGTGATGGCGGGCTTCTCCCTAGTTTCCTTTTGTAGCAAAAATATACAAATGTTCCTAAATCTAAATGTGTCTAATTCATCTCATTGAAATGCGTTGGTTCTTGACAAACTCTTATTTAACCCTAGCTTCATTCAATCGTAAGTTCCTAAATGTTCACTGTCTTTAAGCATAATAATCTAATTTGTTGGTAACTCGCATGCATAACCCCCCACCTTGAGCATTAGTTGGTCTTTAAACCTACATGCTGAACTTAATTAGGATTTGCTTGAGTCTTATTTCACCTAGCAATGACTCTAGGGATTATCTCTGAGCTACTTCATTTATATAGTACGTAATTCAGTTGCGTTATTAATTATGTGTTTTTTTAATGTTAAATGATGATCATATGTCATATGTTTCAGATTTTCAATTAAACTGTTGATTCTAATCAATATCATTTATTAAAGACCCACATCTTTCAATCACCTTTATTCATATATTTTGATCACCTTCATATTTGCATTGATTTTGTTCCTAATGTATCTACGGAAAGTGAATTTTATTAGAAAAGATCTCAACACACTACAAGAAATGTGAGCAAAGACCACTATCATTTAGTTGCACAGGATGGGGTGACAATTAGGAACTTTAGTCCCTATTGTCCAATTGCCACTTATTTTTGTTAAAATCGAGGTATTTTAGTTCCTATTTCTCAATTGTCACCCATTTCTGTGCAACTAATGAAGGTGACATTTGCTCACATTTCTTGTAGTGACATGTGTATTTTGGAAAAAGATTCTTATTTTATATACAACTGTCAATTACATTGCATGGTAACACATAATTCATCAACTAATAATGTACACCTACTTTTCTCCATCAAAACTCTTGCAACAAATATGAAAATTAAGAACGGTACGTCAAGGGAGGTGTACTGGTCAAAAACCTTTTGACTTCTAGAAGTTGGTACACTTATGAGAGTTGAGACAGTTCCAACATAGTTCATGTAAAAGTACGGTGTGCATACACCTTGTGAGTGTCTCATGTGGCCTTCTTTATTATAGCAGGAAATGAGGTGGATACCTCCATGTAACAACCCCTCAATTAAATATGAACAGCACAATTAATCAACTATTGATGAAAAATTCTGGCATGGAACCCACATCTTAATGTTAATGATCATTTAGTCTAGAGTGAATAACATCTAATTTCTCATTTGTTGAAAAGAGATTATGAATTCAAATTTTATGGACGACACTTAATTAATAAAAAAACTCACATCCTTAATCTCTCATTTTATGAAGAAAGACTATTATATTATAGAAAACATGCACAATTTCACATTAATTTATATGATAAGAAGGCTACAGCAAGAAATCCATTAACTTTGTCAAAGGAAATAGAGAATCGGTTGCCTTCTTTGCTTCTTCTGAGCAAGAAGGATTGACAGAGAGGGCATGATCAGCTGGCTTTGAGCACATGAAGAAATTCCGAGACCCCAACTTTATCAACTTCTTATCTGCCTTCAAACCTGCACACAATTAATCAATGTAATACAAGAACAAGTTGGAAGTAATTCTAAATTTTAAGATATTTTCAATTGAATTGCTGAGCCCAATTTATATACTTGTACAGTTGTACTGACTAACGATTCGTAATGATCGAGTACTTACACTCCAAGCTGAACTGCGAGTAGTGAAGCTCAAAACGGTGCGGATCAGTCTCCGTCACCAAAGGCCTTCTCTTCTCCCTCACGTAAATCTCCACCGCCGCCTTCATCAAATCACCGACCGTGTTCTCCGGCGACATCACCACCTGCACAGGCCCCAAGCTCCGCTCTATCGTCACGTTCAGAAGCAGCTTCGTCAATATCCTGCGGGACGGATCCGGCGCCGGAAAAAGCTTCCCGGGGACGGAGATGAGGCCGCCGGACCGGCGGACGAGGTTGGTGTGCCTCTCCGGCGGGAAGGTGCGAAGCGCCCTCAGCGTCGACGTCGCCGGAGGAAAGTCGGTTGGCCGGTAAAGCTGGGATCGCTGAATCATAGTTGGAGGTTGGGGAAGCGCAGGAATGCAATGCAGGTGTTTGTTGAATTGTTTGTGTGAGGCTGTGAGGGTTAGGGTTTTGTGAATGCGTTGCAGAGTTGAGCTGCTGGCTTCTGCTGAGTTCGAGTGTTTCGACAGATGTGGATGGATTCAGAGAGTTACGTCCAAAGTTTTGGATTTGGAACAGTTAAAAAGAAGAGAGCCGCGAAGCTTCCAAGAAGTAACGGATTTTGAAAAGGGCCCTGGACTTTGAAGTTATTTACAAGGGTTAGGCTATTTCATGCCGCAACAAATGATTGAGAAGCAAATGGCTGAATGGATAATACAAGAAAAAATTAGTACTTGGGTCTATATAGTTTGATTGTTTTTTCAATTAGGTCCCTACAGTTTTAGCTTTGAAAAAATTAAAGTTTAGTCTTTCTAATTTTTTTATTTAGAATAAAATTATATAACTTTTTTTTTTTTTTAAATAAAGCTCTTATTTTTTTTTAAATAATTCTCTTTGACTATTGCTTTGTCTAATAAATATGTCATTATTTTTTTATTTTTTGAAAGTATAATGTACATGTTCACCTCATACTTTTTTAAGGTATAAAATAAAATTTATGTAGGCTACATGTTAAGTAAATCATCGCTTGAGGAAAAAGTAAAATGCACTACTAAACACTAGAAAATGGCTGTCGAGCACTCGACACCTGATATGTGTGTAAAAAAATAAAAATTAATAGACCAATATTATGTAACATAGAATAGTTATAATATTATTAAACTTTATTAGAATTTAAAAAGCCCTAAAACTTTAATCAGTTCTTTGTAATTTAGTTTCAAATTTAATGGCGCAGTGATAATTGTTTTTGGTCAAATTGCTTTTGTAGTCCTATAGTTTGGGTTTAGGTTTGTCTAAAGTTTTTATAATTTCAATAGTTTCAATTTTATCTCCAATAGTTTTTTAACAATTACAATTTAAGAACATGTAATGCGGACAAGTGGAAGTAAATAAAGTTACATCACTTAAAATGTCTAAAATACCTCCACTCATGCATGTCATATGTTGATGCACAAATTTCGTCAAGTCACTAACGACAATAATCAAAGTATAAAACGACAATCACACAAGAGAACACAAGGATGTATAGTGGTTCACCTGATCCTAATTAGATCCAGGCTACGTCCACTTGGTTTTGATTAGGGTTTCACTATGAATAATTAGAAAGTATAGAGAAATATCAGAGCCCTCGAAGAGGCGTTATGAATCCCCCCCTATAGAGAGGTGGAGGGCCTTATTTATAATAGATGATAAGACCCTCACCTTTACAAATACCCTAATGGGCTATCACATATCTAAAGTCCAAATTTGATACAAACAATAAGGCCCTATACAATCTAAGCCCCAACATTTTCTAAGGCTCAACATGACACAAAATGGGTATCAACAGAAGTCCCCCAAGTTTTTGAGCAAAATAGTGCTTCTTGGTCAGGAACTTGCAGTCATCAGTGACATGTTGATCGAGCTAAATAGTTGTCATAATCAGACCTTATCATTTCTCGGCATCGGTACTGGGCCATCTACAGAGAACCTCCTTCCCAGGGCGTCCCCTAGGTGTGGGCCTCCAAGACTCCCCTACAACGAAGCCCTAAGCCTATATTATCGGGCTTGGGCCTTCCTTTAGTGCCAAGGCTAAGCTATCATTGGCCTCGCACATTCAATGCGCCTTTATCATATCAAGCGCTCGTATCCATGGGTGCTAAACCATGGTCCATCACAGGCTATTAACCCGTGTCTAAGCCGAGGCTAGCTTAGCCTCACTTATTTGGGTCACCAAGCCGCATCATAGGTCGTGCATACCAACAAGGTCGTGTACACCACTAAATATAAGCCGTACACACCAATAGGGTCGTGCACGCTATTAAATATAAGCCGTACACACCAATAGGGTCGTGCACGCTACTAGATATAAGTCGTGCACACCAACAAGGTCGTGCACGCTACTAAATATAAGCCTTACACACCAATAGGATCATGCACGCTACTAAATATAAGTCGTACACACCAATAGGGTTGTACACGCTACTAGATATAAGTCATGCACACCAACAGGGTCGTGCACACCACTAAATATAAGCCGTACACACCAATAAGGTCGTGCACGCTACTAGATATAACTCGTGCACACCACTAAATATAAGTCGTGCACACCAATAAAGTCGTGCACACTACTAAATATAAGTCGTACACACTAATAAGGTCGTGCACGCTACTAAATATAGGCTGTGCACACCAATGAGGTCTTACATGCCACTAATATAGGTCGTGCACACCGATGAGGTCGTGCACGCCGCTAAATATAGGTTGTACAAACCAATAGAGTCGTGCACGCCACTAAATATAAGTCGTGCACACTAATAAGGTCATGCACGCCATTAATACATAGGTCGTGCACACCAATGAGGTCATGCACGCCATTAAATATAGGCCGTGCACACCAACAGGGTCGTGCACGCCAATGCTGAAGGCTAAGCCCACCCATCAACATGCATACAAAGCCCACTTGGAAATATGGAGGCTGAAATCACCCACACACATGGAAGCCAAGCTCGCCAATATTAGGCCACCGAGCACACAAAAGCTTGTATATAAAGATATCGAACTAGACCAAAGTCTTGGACCTCCAAGTCCCCACTATAGATGTTTCGCTGGCTGGCGTGATGAGTTTATAAACTCTGATCTATATATAATATATTGAGCATGAAGCTTATGCAACCGAGCATAGACATTGAAGGACATAGCCACTTGTAATTAATGCAATTCCCAAGTACTAATTAGAAGCTCCTTCTTGGAATTAATCTTTGAAAAATTCATATATACAGAGGCAAATCGCCTACAATATGATGAAATGATAGTACAATCCCATATAATGAATATGTCAAATACAAGATCTGCCAAAATCTGATTGTGCAACAACATGCTCACATTCATGTGATAAATAGTAGTGTAGACCCAAGCATATAAAGTGAAATCCCAAACAACATGATAGCCCACGTAAATAGCACTTCCATATATTATATCATAAAAACCATGATCGGTTGATCCCACTTGAATGGTACGGCATGAAATTTCACAACAGGAGCACAAGTATCTCATAAAGGCATGTTACAAATAAATTTGATCTTGATCTCATATAGAGAATGCCTAATAATATGGCAAACCCACTTTATATAAACAGAACCCAAGATAATTATATCAATATGAATCCATACAAGCTGTCTAATTCCCTTGGCCATTACAAATCCAAAGCATGCATATTAATTCTTGAAATTATTTTACAAGGATAGCAGTGGGCCTACTTGGAATGTTAAATCAAGCTTTAGTATGCATATGCATGACATAGAATTCCATTTCAAATACGACATCACTTTCCTTCAAAAATATGACCAGCGGACTCACATCACCCATCATCAAGTAAAGAACAACTCACATATTTGTGAGAAATCAATTTGCTAGATTAATATAGAATAAGGTAAAAATTCTTATCTCTTGGGTCTTTGTCGATAAGAGGTGGTTGAGCAAAACAGAGAACCACCAGCCAATCCCTCTACACAGAGATGACAAAACAGTCTCGTGTGAAACAGAGACATCCACTCATAACAGTGGCCCTGTGCGGCGTATTACTCAGAATACGGCAGCAGATCAACTGCCGGAGGCGACGACGACATAGTCCCAACGAAGTCCCCCACTCTTGAGCTTGGAGTGTGATGCACGTCCACCATACTCCAAAAGGTCAATGGTGGTGTCGGCGTGCCGAGGAGATGCCCGAAGCACCATCAAGCAGTTGCGAAACCACCAGCGGTGCCTCAAACAGATTTCGACATCGGGTGGAGATAGCGTCACTGAGACCTTGCAGACCTTGCCTTCCGACTCCATCGACGTGTCGGTGTCGCGAGAGGAGGTTCATCCAGGCGATAGTGCATCGGCAACTATATATATATATATATATATATATTTTTTTACCTTATTCTTCCATCTGCGTTTGGCTTATAAACCCGTACGTGGTTTTTGACACTAGGAGTGATCCTTTGATCTTGCCATGTCAGGAAAGAGAGATTGAAGTTTTTTTTTTTTTTTTTTTTGGCATCTAGAGGTTGAGTCAGTCCCCCAGAAGATGCATGGTGCTGTGAGTAACCTTCTGGGTTTTTCCTTTTTGATTATCACCGTGCAATTAGAGATGGAAAGCACCACTCCTCCTTAGGAAGATTTTTTTTTTTTGGGTACAAAAGAAGGTCTTGACCGAGAGACTATGGGTGATTCGCTGGAAAAAGGTAGGTTTTAGGCCGTGAAAGGCCCTACTGAGTAGAGTTCAATGGGCAATCAAACTCGATTCCCACAGACGGCGCCAAATGTTGATGCACAAATTTCGTCAAGTCACCAACGACAATAATCAAAGTATAAAACGACAATCACACAAGAGAACACAAGGATGTATAGTGGTTCACCTGATCCTAATTAGATCCAGACTACGTCCACTTGGTTTTAATTAGGGTTTCACTATGAATAATTAGAAAGTATAGAGAAATATCAGAACCCTCGAAGAGGCGTTATGAATCCCCCCATATAGAGAGGTGGAGGGCCTTATTTATAATAGATGATAAGACCCTCACCTTTACAAATACGCTAATGGGCTATCACATATCTAAAGCCCAAATTTGATACAAACAATAAGGCCCTATACAATCTAAGCCCCAACATTTTCTAAGGCTCAACATGACACAAAATGGGTATCAACATCATATATTATATACATCAAATAAATGTGTGTGTTTGAATTACGTTCATTAAGAAATTACATAGATAAAATTAAAACTAGTAAAATGTGGATGAAATTAGAGGGGCCACAAATATAATTGAGTGTTGAGGCTAAATAAGAAGGTGAGTTGCCAAACTAGTGCTGAGTTGTCGTACGTGAAGGCACATAGCTTACACAGGGACTCAAGAAAAATACGTTGTTGTCATTGTTTTAAGGGACGTGTCCATATATGGATGCCATTTTGTTGGCTTCATATCTTGGTTTTCGTATTGCATTGGATTTAGATTGCCAACCTTCACACCTAAAGCATATCTACATTCATTCCACAGATTTAGCAGAGCATGGGATTTGCATGTGCAAAGTAGTAGCCAAACATTGCCGAGTACTATTGTCCTAAAATTTCTCCAAGTGTTAGAATCTTGTAATATGTCCACAGTCCACTCCTTTTTTCATGCAAACTTTTAAGATTATCTTTATGAATAAAGCTTAAATATACCAACAACTTGCTAACTTTTTTCTGAGTTTCAGTGGATAGTTTTATTTGAGTTCGTGAACTTTACTTTTAAATTCTTAAATTTACAAACTTTTTTACGTTACTCATTTCAGTCCACTCCACTAATTTACTTTCTAATTTTTGTCATAATTTGTACGTGAGAAGTACATAAATCTTAAATAATGAAAATTCAAAGATAATTTCAATAATAAAAAATTCAAAGATAATTAAATTTCTTCAATGCCATTTGAACTTTGGTTCCTACTTTATTTTAATCATAAACTCGAAAATTCAAAGACAAATTCCATTATTAATGCCATTTGAACTTGATGGGCTTATGGTTGACAGAATGCATGAATTTGATATATAGTAACAACAAGTCAAGAATAAGATGAAGACATGAACAAAAAGTTGTCCTCGAAAGCACTACCACGAAATTTACCCCTTTTTCTTTCGGCACCACGTGTAGAGGTAGTAGAACATCATCCCAATCAAAAGATTATTTTACTAGTTATGTCCATAATTTGTACTTTTTGCTTCTCTTGGTTGACTGACGTCTCTTTTTTGTTGTGTAAATTGTTGAGTGGTGTGGCTTGATATAAGTCGTGAGAATAGATGGAGTTAATCTTACTTCGAAAAAATGACTCAATAATCACAACAGAAAATATCCATTGGACTTGCTTCCCACTTGAAAAGTGAATAAATGTCAACCGAAAGTTATATGAAATTTTGAGTTCCCTTGGGGAACACCCTCTTCGATATATAAGCAAATATGAACAATTGATATTTACATTTACAATACGCATGATCTTGCAATAGGTCATCTTTACAGCATTTGGCAAATCAAATTCAGAAAGGCACAAGTAAGTTGATAATTCATGTTTATAGATGTGGTCCTGTGGACATCCACATCTACAGGCTCTCTCTAGAGTAACATGAATAATATTTGTGTTACTCCAAGTCTCCAACAATTGTTCTTTGTACATCTTCTCATCGCATGCAGACTATGACTCTCCAAAGTCTATGCGTTCTTCTTACGATTTTACTAAGTTTACGAGCGATAAAATTTGGGAGTAAGAACACAGGGCGTGGAGCTGGTGGAGGAGAGTTTGCTCTCACAGGAACGACATCAGAGCCGAAAGAAGTCGTTCCTCCATTGTTGCTGCTGTGATTACTACTGTTTTTCCGAAGATAGAAGCTTCTGCTACCAACATCCCCAATTAATTCTGATTTATCCAAACCTATTCAAGCATAATGGTGATCAACACAAATTGTAATCCTAGTTAGAAAAGAACGAAATCAAACACTGCTCAGTAAACTCCTTATTATAAGTAAGCTAGCACGGTTTCTTTTGCCTTGTGGTCAAGTAAGTGGTGATTACTATGAATCATTGAACCATACATTTTCACCAGATCAAATTCTCTGATAAAGCAATCCAAGATTATTGACCAAAACCATATTTAAAAATAAAAAAACCCCAATAAAGGACATTGTTGTCCTATTGCCCATGTGCCACATTTCTTGTAAGTTTGGCTTTCAATATTATACAGTTCTCAATGAAAAAGAGGAAATTGTTGGGCTTTTGGCATACTCTGTTTTAGGGAGAAGTGTATATGGTTAGCACATTTTAAGGGACATGTTCTTTTGGTCACCAAAATGAAACTCCAAGAACAAGGTCACCAAATTTGAACAGAAAAAAAGTTTTAGAATGATCACTTACTTTGAAGGCTGAAGTGGGATTGGTGTAATTCAAATGACAATGCCTCATCCTTATCAAGCTTAGGAGTGCGCCCTTCTTTGCTATACTTGTCTACAACAAGCTTTATAGTCTCTTCCACAGTGGATCCCAATTTCACCATGGCTCTGACTGGTCCTGGACTCCCTTCAACTGACACATTCAAAACCACCTTTGCATCTTTCTTGTACCCCTGCATTGCAAACTCTAGCACATCTCAGCTCCTTAATACAAGCCATTCAATTTGAAGTCCCCAGAACCCAGTAACCCAGAAGGCATGGTCAAGCCATAACACAAACCTGTCGTGCCTAAAGTTTTTGAATAGGATAGAATAGAATTCATTTTAGTTTGATGCCTAAATACAAGCATGTGAATGATTTTCAAGCATCAAAGTTCTCAACAGGAAATGAAAATCATCAAAAGGTCCATTACTCCTAAAAAATGTGGGCTCCCTAACAACAAGCCAAAGTTTGCCAATGCCTGTATTATTGGTTATGCATTAATTTGAAAAAAAAAAAAATTCTAAAATTTAGTGAAATAGACAATAAATATCATCCAGTTTATAACCATTTCTTTTCCTTTTTCTCTTTTTCTGCTGCTGGTGTCCAGTAGGAGAATTTAATTGACACACCCAATATTTTAAATCAAAAACCCAATATTAAAAAAAAAAAAATGGCACCAAACAATCCTCCTACCTACAATTCAACCCCAAAACCAAACAGAAATAAACCAAAATCCCAGGCCAAATAAATAAATAACAAAAAAAAAAAAACTTTGACCGTACCTCGTGATTCTTGGGAGAGAAGGCCGTCATCATCAGCGAAGGAGACGAAGCGAAGATGTCCATACAAGTCTGAGGCCTAAAGAGAACACCCTCCTCCTCCGGGGCCGACCTCAATCCCCGAAAGGAAAGACGACCCTCGTCGTCGCCGATTTCGCTACCGCCGGACCTGAGCGCAGGCTCCGACGAGCATCGCTTGAGAATCTTGATGGGCTTGGAGTGAGAATGGTGGTGGTGGTGGTGCTGCTGCTGCTGCCTGGGCGATCGCCGAGCTTGTGGGGTCTTCCGGTGCGGCGAGGGCGATGAAGGGTTCGGCGGCCGGATCCTCCGGCCTCCTCCGGTCACCTGAGATCGCCGCCGGAGACCCCCCTCTGACATATAAATGAATCGCAGTTTGAGATTAACAGAGAAAATACAAAGTATGAAGCTTTGTATTTATTTTGTTGAAGAAGAAAGAGAAAGGAAGTTGGGCAGGAGGTAAAGGAAGTTGATGACTTGGTGGTTTGGTTTGCTTCAGAAATGGTCAAATGGGTGCTCTGCACAGTCTTAATAACTGCTGCTTTTTTCTTTTTCTTTTTTCTTTCTTTTGAGTTTTTTTTTTTGAAGCTAACGTCACTACTTTTGATTGGTTGCTTTTATGAGTTTGAGGGCAAAATGTCCAGAATGTCCTTTGGGTGCTGCCTGCTGTCTCCTCTCTATTGAGGGATGGGGTGTTTTTCTTCTTTTTGGTCGGTGAAGGGGTGGGTGTGTTGAAAACTTGAAGCACGAGGAATGGTGCTGCTCTCGAAAGGTCTTCTTTTCAATTCAATTACTGCAGCTATTAAGATCAAATTAATATTTTGCGTCTCGAGTTTAACAACGTGGCTCGTAGTTAAGCAAAACATTTAAGTAATTAATTGTATGTGTAGATCTTGAGATATAATTATCTCAATAATAAAATGTCGAGATGTTGCTCTAATGGCTTAATTGTACACATGTGCCACCAATATCAATATATTCCATCAATTTAATCACAATCCTCCGGATTGGATTGCGGTAGAGAACCCAAAAGTTACTATGGATGACAATTCTCAATCACCTACAATAGTTTTAGTGTTTGGTAAAAAAATAAAAAACTATTTTTTTCCACAATTTTCAATTCGCCACAGCAAAAATAGAAAGCAAGTTTTTAGGTGTTTTTGAAAGCTGCAGTGACTCACACCAACAATGAATATTTTATTTTACCCATAATACCCTCGTGGATTTCTATAATTTTTATTTGTTTATTTTAAATTAAAAAATATGTCTATTATTGGTTATATTTTATATTGTAATAATTAATTATGATATTTTATTTATACGATTAAAATTATAATATACTTTAGACATACTTATTTAATAGTGTTGTTCTTAGAAAAATTAATGCTAATAAAAATTTGTAATCAAAAATTTCAAAAACAAGTAAAAAAATATTTTATTTTTACCAAACAAATAAGTGAAATGCACTTTGAGCATCATGTCTATTTTAGTAATTATACACAGTCACAACATTTTTATATTAACATTTACCAAACATTTTGATATTATTTTTTGCACTCACAATACTTTTGAAAATATAGTTTACCAAACACTCAACTGCTTTACTTTACAGCTGACTTTACTTCACAACTATTTTTTCTCACAACAATACCAAAATAGCCCTAATTATAAGGTGTTGATCCAAGAAAATTAATACATGAATCTTAATTAAAAGGATCAAAATTTTTAATTAATACTATAATTGACATGAAAAGTCTATATTATTGAGGCACTCTAACACTCTCTTTACACATACTAAAATTTAAAGGAAGAGTAAATATCTTGACATATATAATATGTTATATTCTCAAGCTATAAATTAGGGTAATTAAACTTTTGTTGTGAGTGTGAGAACATACGTGCTCTATTATTGGAATTTTTTTTCTTTTCATTATTTTTCCTAATGCTAAAATTAGATGCCCCACATTATTATATTTAAGAAAAATCTTTAATATTCCAACTATTTTTTATCAGCTTTTATAAATAGATAGTGTTGCCCTTTGTATATAATTATTAATTATTAATAATATTATTATAATTTGATTGAGGAGATTCTGGTTAATAGGAGAGATATCCATTTTATAAGGACTTATGTGAAAACCTGAAATGTATAATAAAGTGATTTGTTGACCAAAACATAATAAAGGGAAAGAGATGGAAAGACTTGACATTATTCTGTTAATAATTGATAGTGCCTTCTAGTAATAGACTAATAGTCAATCCATATTAATAATTGTGTTGCTATATTATTATAAAAAATACACGGTTTGGATCGTTGAAATTCTATATGGAATGGATCTCATTTAAGTATTGTGTCAAAAATGGAATGCCACAAATCCTTCTCCGTAACTAATTATCTAAAAATTATGTGAAAATAATAGTTATGTAAATGATTTTTATGTTATGACTTTTTGTTATATGTTACTTATAGGACATTAATATACAAATATAGGAGGAAATTAATATCCTTTAAAAAAAACTTAAAAATGAAAAAATATGATTGGTATTGTAATCTGTAACATTATGTTCATATATATAGATATAGGATTGCAATGTATGTTACTGAACTAACAATTACATGAGTGTTTGCACAAAATGTGTTTTTAAAGCTCAAACTCAGAAGAATAGATAAGATGATTCAAGTGAGATTCAGTATAAATTTAACTTTTTATTCAATTGTGGATCTAGGCGATTCTATAGTATCCGGTTTAGGACTTCATTTATTTCATTACCCTTATGAGCAATATAACGTCCCTCATTACAAGCTTGTACACATACTTCTAAAGCTACTTGATTAGTTATGGCACCAGGTGCATTTCCTCAATGCTGGCCCTAAGTTCCTCCTTAGAAGAAAATAAATTTAAAACATAAACTTTCTTATCAATGTCAAGTTTGTAAGGAATTTTTTTTACATTTATTATGGAACTATTTTTGTCTAAACAAATATAGTATATATTGGTGAATTTTTTTTGTATAATATTAATAAAATAATGGAAATAGCATCTCTCAACTACATTTCCCCATTAAATTGCTTTCACGCGAATATACAAATGTTTCGATTATTTTAGACGCTTGCATTTGGACAATTTAAATGACGAGCACGCGGAATGTGTAATAAAATAATATTGCATTATAAATCGACAAACAACCGTCCACCCCATCAGCAAGAGGAACTGTGGTAAATAACAAAGCTAACAAAGCTAAGTAGAGATTTCTTTTAGAAGGGTTAAATATAAAAAGATCTATAAATTTTACAGTGATTTTTAATTTGATCTATTAATTATAAAAAAGTGTTAATTTGGTTCACAAACTTTTCAAGTTATATCGAAGCAGTACAAATGCTAACTTTTATCTGAAAATTAATGGAATTGGTCACATGAAAATGTGATGAACGGACGAAAATGTCTCTGAAAATGTGGTCACTTGCTGTTCACATAACTAGTTTTCGTTAAATTTTTCAATGTAAGTTAACGTTTGTACTGTTTTGGTACAACTTACAAAGTTCGTGAACCAAATTGACATTTTTTTATAGATAGTGAACTATATTGAAATTCACTGTAAAATTCATAAACCATTTTTGTATTTAACCATTTTTAAAAAGTATAGTATGACCTTTATTAATATATATTATTATTTCAAGTGAAATTTACAATTCTTTAAAAATGTGTCCACTATAATATTAAGTGATTGTACTATGTACGTAGTACGATATGACCGCTTATTCAAAACTTTTCTTCTCCAAGATAAGGCATGCCTAGGTTGCTCATCGGTTGATTCGGATCGGTATTGGGGCTTACCAAACCAAAACAAAAAAATTCGATATTTTTCGATTTCGGTATTTTTCGATTTTGGTATTTTTTGGTTTGGTAAATTTCAGTTTTCAGTTCGATTTCAGTAATTTTGGTATCAGATATTTTCGGTTCATTTTCGATTTACTTCGGTATATCTTCGATTCATTTTTTGTTTACTTCGGTATATCTTCGATTCATTTTCAGTTTAATTATAATAATACTAATTATTATATACCAATATAAATTAAAATTTAATCAAATATGATGCATAAAATATAATGCTTGATGAATATATATTTGTACGAATAGTATTGGTAGTTTAGTATAGTACTAGTATTTTACCCTAGTAATAATATATATTAGTATAATTAGTTTAATAATATGTATTCGTACATATCCAATTAATTTAGTATGTATATATACCGATAAATATGAGTGTATATATATATGCATTACTTACTTAAAGATGAGATTTTTATTTTCCTAAAAATAATAACATTTACTTTATTAGAGAATGACTATATATCTTAACTCACATTTTTTATAATATTAATATGATAACATTATACAATTATATTTTTTTATAGTTGTTTAAGATATTAGTAGTTTAATATTTATTGTACCACTAACATAATAGTATTATATAAGCATATATAACTAAATTTCGGTAATTGTTTCATTTTTTCGGTATATATTTTGGTTTTTTCGGTAATAATCGATTGGTTTACTAACTTTTTTCGGTTTTTACCAAAACCAAACAAACTTTTTTCGGATATTTTCGATTTCGGATTTTCGATTTTCGAATTGTGAAAATCGATATACTAAACCAAAAAAATTCGGTCGATAGTCGGTCGGTTCGGTAAAAACCAAACCAAAGGGCAGCCCTAGGCATGCCGTATGCTAAAGAATGTTTCTATGCGAAAAACCATAACACCACATTATATGCGAAGACAGTTTTACAAAAATTATAAACCCTAAATCTAAATTATAAATATTAGAATCTTAAATTCGTGCTCTTAATGATTATACAACCTGAATCCTCCCCTCTATCATTTTTTCTCTTCTTAAATCTTAGTCGTCTAAACTCTAAATCTAAATTATAAATATTTTAAATATCTCTTATTTTATACATGATAATAGAGGTGTCAAACAGATCTTATCTGGCTCAACTCGTTTAAGTTGGGCCCATTGTATTTTTGTGTCGTACTCATGCCGGCTTATATAGTTAAGACTTAGGTTCAACACAACCCACAGCCTATTTGTGCTCGTCAAGTGCCTTAAACAAGCCGGCCCATAAGTTTTTTTTAAGGTGAAAAAACAATCATATGATATTTTTTCTTTTTTTATAATTAAATATTAACATTTTTCTTTTTAAAAAAATTAAATTTCCTTATTGAATGTTCTATAAAAACGGAAAAAACAATCTTTAACGAGTCATGCATAGTTTAGGCTTATTTCGTGCTCGTGCTCATGTCATCCCGTGCTTGATGAGCTATAAATTTCAGCCCGATCCGGTCTGACCCGACCCATTTACTCGTGTCGTGTCATCCACTTTGTAATCATTTCGTGCTTGTTTCGGCCCGATCATTTGACACCTCTACATAGTAGAGGATAATAAAAGAATAGAAGAGGATCCAAATTACATAATTTATGTAGATTAATAACACAACGTCACCATGTCATGTGATGATACAATCACATACAATAATTTGTCCAATAAAAAAGAGAGTTCATGCACAACAACTGATTTAATATTCCGTATCCTTTCTTTTTCTTTTTTCTTTTTTTCTAATTTCATCCATTCTTAAGATTATATGTGATCAACATTGAAGCTTATTGGCCCACATAATGAAATATTAAATTCTAATCGGATTGTTTGCTCAATGACCTGTCAACTATATACTCAAAGCCGATCCCTTTCTCTACTTGACGTTTGATTCATGGAACCTTCCTTCATTTGGCACCCAACAATAAAAAATGCTGATCATAATGCCATCGCCTTCTAAAAGGTCCAAAGTTGGCAATGATCAGTAGATCATTGCTTTCCCCTTAATTTGGCCAACTTATTGATAATCAGAAATAAATAAGATTACATATATGTTTAAAATATTAAAAATATGCAGAGTATTGGAAGTCTTCCCATATGTACTTGCTTTCTGGTGGCCCAAGGCCCAGGCCCATACAAAACAAAACTACGAAATAGCTTGAAGCCAGGCAACACCAATGTGTCCTCTCTGAGCAAAGGCCCAACACAATGAACAGAGTAGAGAAAATGGAGCAGCCCAAATCAAGAGATAGGCCCACGCTCCCAATGGAGCTTCCTTAAGATGACATCAGTCCATGACTAGCATGAAGGTTCCATATTTTCAGGGTCAAGTAAAGAAACATGGAAGATTGAAACATCAGTCAATGACATCTTTGTTGGTTGTCTGTGCTTCCTTAACCGCTTTCAGCGTACTGACTTGAAATACAGCAACAATAAAAGGAGAGACTCAATAAAAATAATTCTGTCCTAAAATGCTTCATTAATGACACAAAGTAACAATTTACTATTACATGAACTCAAGCAGGAGTTTGCTGAAGTTCAAGAAAGTCTTACTGATGTAACTTGCTCAGCAAGGAATTAAGAAAAGTCTCACTATTTGCAGACTCATCCATCTTATCATCCAACAAGTGATGAAAAAGACTTGCCAGCTGAAGACATTGCACAGAATTCCTCTGGTGTTTTATAGTCTCAACGTCTCTGATAGGCTATATTCCTCAATGGGAGGAATTGGAACAGAGATGTGCTGTTTATGGTCTCTAAGTACATGTTATACTCCTGATCTTCTTATTGTAACACAATTCAAATTGATTCCATCCAGCTACACCCAGGAATCTTGGTGAATCCCCTTTTCTTCATGACCTTTCTCAATCTCCTGGCATCATCCCATCTCTCAGAAGAAGCATAAATGTTGGCAAGAAGAGTATAATATCCGGCTTTATCAGGCTCCAATTTAAAGCAATTCCGAGCAGCAATTTCTCCAAGCTCTACATTGTTGTGTAGCGCGCAAGCAAGAAGCAAAGCTCCCCAGACCCCAACTTGAGGCTGCATCGGCATGCTCCTTAGTAGATCAAGCGCTTTGTCCAACTGTCCTGCCCTGCCTAAAAGGTCAACCATGATTCCATAATGATCGCCCGAAGGCACAAGTCCATGGTCATTCATGGAATTAAAACATCGGTACCCTTCTTCAACCAAACCAGCATGGTTGTAGGCAGTTAGCAGCCCAGTGTATGTGACCAAATTTGGGCAAATTTGGGCATTTATCATCTCTTCAAACAACTTTGTTGCATCAGCTGCCTTACCATTTATGCCGCATCCTAAGATCATTGCAGAATAAGCAACTACATCTCTCTTTTTTAAGCCATGAAATAATTTATATGCCCTATCAATGACTCCGCACTTTGTGTACAAGTCAACTAAAGCAGTGGCCAAATGATCATCTAATTCAATTCTATGCTTAGTCATATATGACTCAATCCATAATCCAAATTTCAAATCTCCCAGCTGTGAACTAGCAGATATAACACTAGCCAAAGTCATCTCATCCGGTTGAATATTCACCTCTGGTTTAAGCATCTGGTTGAACAGTTCAAGGGCCTCCTTTGGTTGGTTGTTTTGTGCATGGCAAGCTATCATGGCATTCAACGAGAGCACATCTTTCTTGCTAATCTGATCAAAGAGTTGACGAGCAGACTCAACATTGCCACATTTTGAGTACCCGCTAATCATCGTAATCCAAGAAACATTATTTCTAGATGGCATGGCATCAAAAATGCTTTGTGCTGATTCCATTCTTTCACAGTCCACATAACCACTAATCATTGAATTCCAAGAAGCCGAATCCCTCTCTGGCATTTGTTGAAACAAGAAATATGCCTTGTCCATATTTCCTATTCTCCCATACCCCGAAACCATAGAATTCCAAGACACAACATCCTTATTTGGAATCTCATGAAACACCACCTGAGCCTCTTCCACATTCCCAGATTTCAAATACCCAGATAAGATAGAATTCCAAGAAACCACATTCTTCTCCACCATACCATCAAACACCTTCTGTGCAGTTTTCATGTCACCCAGTTTTGAATGCAAGTCCACAAGGGCAGTTTGTACATAAACACAACCACAAAACCCATACTTATGAACCTGGGCATGGATTGAAATCCCACCCATTTCATGTCCAATCCTAGCACATGCCCTTAGAGCTGAGGTCAAAGCAAAACTAGTTGGGCACAGTCCTACCCTTTTTATTTGAACGTAAAGAGATAAAGCCGTTTTGTACTGGGCATGCAGAGAGAAGAAGCGAATGGCACAACCCCATGAAATGGCATCTGGGTTTTGCAAATTACGAAGGATTAGCTGCACATATTGAGCTATATTTCTAGAGTAAGTGAGATTTGAGTGGCAGACTTGGCGGAGCAAGAGGCGCTCAAGCTGGTTGAGACCATTGGTTGTAATGGGTGCATGGACTTGTTTTAGTTGGTTCAGAGTTAGACATTGATGCAATAAGAATGTAAGACGGTTCGGGGCATTTGGATTCATGTTCTTGCTCTTTTCATGGTTTAAAGTTTATACAAGGTGGTGAGACCAGTGTGAAATTCTTGCAGATGCAGACACTTGAGCTTTGGTGTCCACTCTCAACTCTCTCATATGAGAGTGCCAGAGTGGATATTTGATGAGCTTGGGCTAATAGGCCCACTAAATATTTGATGGGCTTGGGTCGACTGCTTTTGAAGATTAGGCTTAAGATACAAGTACTACAATTCGTATAGTACAAAGTCCAGAGTCCAAACTGATCATTTCATTTCTATTAGATAAAGTGCCTTGGGACATCTATCAAAGCAGCATAATTTCATGAAGCGATTTTTTCAACCAGAAAGATAATGAAACCTACGAAAAAGTACAGAGCAATTGTTAATTGGGTTGTAGTGGAGCATCATACAGTCATACACTACGAGAAAGAAACTTTCTCATCATAAAAGTCCAAATTTGACCAAGTGTCACTCATGAATCACGTACAAGTAAATTTAACAAGGACAAGGGGCATTTACATTTCTTGGGTCAAAAATCACCACAATGATTCCCAAGTGGATGATTATAGAACCTCGAAAAGATTAGATGGGTTGTACGAGCAAATTGCTAGAATGACTGATTGAATGACTCACTTGGCATCTTTGTCTTAAAGCTTTTTTGTGGAAGCATGACGATTAACAGTCCACAGTAAAGGTGTGGAACGGGCCGGCCCGGTCAGATCCACTCGACTCGTTTAAATTAGACTTATTATACTTTCATACCGTACTCAGGCTGATTTATATAATTAAATCTAAGTCCGGCACGGCCCGCCGGCCATTCGTACTCGTGCCGTGCTTTAAACGGGCCGGCCCATAGACTTTTTTTATGATATTTTTTTTATTTATAATTAAATATTAATATTATTTTTTATTAAAATTAAATATTTTTGTTGAAAAGTTCTCTAAAAATGAAAAAAAAAAACAATGTTAAAATAGTCGTGCCTAATTCTATCCCATTTTGTACCCGTACTCGTGCCGTGCCATGCCTGATGGGCTAAAAACTTCGGCCCGACCTGATCCATTTAATCGTGTCATGCTGTGTCGTACCGTACCGTGTCGTGTCATGCTCAGACCGACCCAACCCATTTGACATCTCTAGTCCACAGTACAAATATAAAAGTTAAGAGTAATGCTATTTTGGTCCAAAATAATTAATTAAATTAGTTGGATTAAATAAAGTGACAGTCATCAACTGAGTGTTTTGATAACACTCAATTGATCACTCTCACTTTATTTGATCCAATCAAATTAGTTATTTTAGGCAAATAGCATTACTTAAAAGTTAGTATTTATTTTTAAACTAATTATTTATTAGGAGCGGTCTAATTTCAAATGATGAAAGATTCGAACTTAGAATCTCCTGTAAACTAAATTTTGTTACTATATTAGAGTCTTAGATAATTATTGAGCTTTAAAAACTTAAGCTAATAGAGAATGAATCTAACAATATATGTCAATTTAACATTCATATTGTATAGAAACTAGAATATCTAATCTAAGATGAATATATTGTAAAGAAAACTTTAAATTTGCAATGTAAGAGATATTTTTTCTCAACAGCAAATAGGGCATCTCTGTGTGATGGCATGCTAATGTATATTGATTGCGATCATATCTTTATGCAGCAGACGAGACGCATAAGAAAAAGAGGTCCACGCACAAAATCATTTGCACACATCACAATATCACCAAACAGGACACGACTAGTACTACTATTTAAAGTACTACTTTTCATCCAATGGTGCCTGGTGGGGGCTAATCATCACCAAAACATGAAGCTTTGGCCCATCACATGATTCAATCTTGATACGTATAACTTTAGCATTATTTGTCTTTGCTCAATTCAAAATTGGAGAGTTTACCAAAAAGATTAAATCTAGCGAGAGTCATGTGTACAGTTAAATGCAGGCAATAATCTCTTGCCCACAAACATATAGGCAATAATCTAAAATGAAAGTTATATCATAAAATGCATGTAGAAATTCACTAATTGCATGCGATGATTTACTGTGAGTTTGATTCATTTATAATTGTTAAATACAGATAAAAATTTATCGTGAGAGTTATGTATAACTTTTAAATATATGTGATATTTAATAGTAAATGTCATGAATAATTATTAAATGTAAGTTGAAATTCACCGTAAGAGTCATGTGTAGCTATTAAATACATGTGAGATTTATTGTGAGGGATCGATAGAGAAATATTTCATTACACAACAGTTATGAGTCTTGGAGGAATTTTTCTACTTTTTTTTCTAGATGTATTGTGGGTATCAATAATTCTTATTGATCAAGTGAAATTCTTGTTAAATGTCTATTAATTTTGTCTTAACAATAGAACCAATACATTAATTTTTGGAAAGAGACATAGTATTGATTAAGTGAATTTCTGGTTGAATGTCGGACATATGAGATTCTATATATGAAGTATATGCATTTAAGACTTGAGATAGAGTTGTAACTTTTTTTTTTTTAAAAAAAAAAGAATAAAGCATATTACTACATTAAAACAGTTAAAAAAACAGTGAGAATACAAAATATGAGCCCAAAGGCTTACATGAAAACAAAAAGCCACAAAAATGGAGCAAAAAAGCCCACAAAAAATCCAATATCTTATAACATCGGCATCAAGCAGATACTATAGCGACCAAATGGAGCCAGAGAGGCACCGTAGGAATTAGCGAACAAGTCGCGTTTGAGTTTGAGTTTACGATCCTACCAATATCTCTAAGTCGAGACTGACAATAGCGCAAAGTGGTGGATCGAGTAGTAGTAACCGGTGAAAACATGACCGGTACCGGCAAAAATAGTGACTTCCTAATACCTTGTGATGAGCGCCGGAAAAAGCTTGAAAGTATCAAAATACAAAACAAACCAAATCGGAAGGAACGGTCTGTGAGAACACATGAGCCGCCCCTCCTCCGTTGATGGGTTGAGGAGAAGAAAGAGTTTTTTTTAGATAGAGTTGTAACTTGAAAGGACAAATATTTAAATGATGGAAAGGGAGCTACAAAGTAGGTAGTAAACTATGATGCATGAATGTAGTCATGCTCATGTTTCATCCATATATCTTCTTTTTTATACAACCATTTGTTTTCTGCATATCCTATAATTATGAACCAGACTCTCAATTCAAAATCAAAGGAAATAATGACTTGGAAGAAAAGAGAAAGTGAATTGGGTCAAAGAAAGTAATTAAGATCATGCTTTTTCGTATGAGCAATAGGATTTTAACCTTTCCATCATTAGCCGTTTTTCTTAGTTGTTATTTCTTTTGAACATGTCCTGTTTCTTTTCTTCTTTTTTTAATAAATTAATGAGATTATTTGGTTGTAAGAAAGATTATTTATGATACTGAAATTTTATGTGATATATACACATTTACTGGTAAAAAACTATATCTTAATAGAAAAGAATGAACACTATCAAGTTATCAACATTCAATAATTAAACATGTGCCTATATTACATAGAGTATTTGCACAGTAAATTTTTCTCTCTTACTGTTAATTTAAATGATTGGGTTTATTTACAGTCTCATCAACAAATGCGCGCTGATGCAAAAAGTTGGATGTGGATTTAGTGATTTACTTTATTGAATGAATATCTGTAATTATCATTATCCAGAAAGCTCTTAATTAAGCCGCAAATAAAAAAGTGATTTGGGTTTTGAGATTGATTGATTTATTCGATCCACACTGCGCACTCATGCCCTGTATATTTTCCAAACTCATTTGTCTTACTGGTTTTTTGGTCCATAAGCTAGATAGTTTTTCTTCCTAGTGTCATGCAACAAAGGAAAAATATTGTAATCATGACCATATATAATCTCCACATCATTATGAATATTACATTTAGATATATGACATAAAGATGATTACATATGATTTAACATATAAATGCACTACCTGAATACCCTTTGCTATTTATGTTAATTTGTTAAAAAATCAGTGCATCGTTTGGCTTAGACAACATTTTTACATGTTATGTTATTATTTTATTAATATAAGTCACACATTTAAATAGCCATGAAAACAAATCTAAGAATAAAGCCATGCATATATGATGCATGGTCGATACATACCACAACCCATGAGATTCAGATATATTCTAATATCATTTTTTAATATGAAAATTTGAAGTTAATTTGTTTGTTTGCATAAGAACAAGATCTTGCTTGGTTGGCCACACCTTCCTTGCCTCCGGATATGGACAACAAAACAAAGGTTCACATACATATAGACTCGCTTGTGGACTGTGCACTCTAACTACTCTGACTTGTAACACTCTGCAGATATATTGCATGTCTCTTACTATACATTCGGATCCCTGTCACTATTCATGCCATATTAGTTGTTTAATTTATGAATGAATGGCACAAATTTGAGAAGAAGGCACAAATTGTACATGTGTGAATGGCCCAAATTTTAGTGTAACAAAAGAACTAACTGCAAGTCTGCAAGTGGCCAAAAAAGAAAAAAAAAGAACTAACTGCACTGCTCTACTCTCTCCGTAATCTCGTATGCTCCGTGAGATTCTCTCTGCGCACGCCCCCATCGCCGTTTAAAACTTCCCGCATATTTTAACCAACTTAACCCCCTCCACTACATCAATCCACCTAATCTCTCTCTCTCTCTCTCTCTCTCTCTCTCTCTCTCTCTCTCTCTCTCTTCTCTCTTCCACTCTCAACATCATCGCCGCCGTCCAATGCTGCCCTACCAGACCCTCTCGGAGGCGACTTCGGCGCTCGGCCGAAACCTCACCTACGCCGAGACGCTCTGGTTCAACTACTCCGCCGCCAAGTCCGACTACATCCTCTACTGCCACAACATTCTCATCCTCTTCGTCATCTTCTCCCTCGTCCCCCTCCCCTTTGTTTTCATCGAGGTCCTCACATGGGCCGGGCTCGACCGCTACAAGATCCAGCCCAAGGTCCGATTTTCCTTCTCCGAGATGCTTCGCTGCTACAAAGACGTCATGCGCATGTTCTTCCTCGTTGTTGGCCCTCTTCAGCTCGTCTCCTACCCTTCTATCCAGGTTCGATCGAACTTGTCCTTCATTCGATTTCAATTCCAATTTTGTTCCTCTATCTCTGTTTTTTGTTTCTCTATGATTTTGGCAATAATGTTGAATTTTTGGAATTGGGTTTGCGTGGATTTGAAAAATATTGCTTAATTATCAAATGGGATTTTTGGGGTGTTTTGCATTCTGGGTGAAACGTAATTTTCCCTCATTTCTTGTGAATGAAGTTTTTAAGTTTTCCCATGGTGTTTATTGTGTCTTTTATTATATGAAAGAAAAAAATTGAAACAGGTTACTGAATAGTTGTTCCCAATTTAACTACTTTTGCTCTGCTCTTTTGGGATTTATTTATTCAAATAATTCTTAGAATACCTTCAGCAATATACTGGGTAATTAAAGACTAAAGTTTGTCATTTCCTTTCTTCAATTTACTGCATTATTTTTTTTGTGTGTGTAATTATGGATGTAATTAGATTCTGTTTTAGCAGATAATAGGAGTTCGAACAGGATTGCCATTGCCTTCTGGGTGGGAGATGCTTTCCCAATTATTAGTTTATTTCTTGGTAGAAGATTATACCAACTACTGGGTCCACAGATTTTTGCATAACAAATGGGGGTACGAGAAAATCCATCGAGTTCATCATGAATACACTGCTCCAATTGGATATGCGGCACCATATGCGCATTGGGCCGAGATTTTGATTCTCGGTATACCGTCTTTCCTCGGGCCAGCTATGGCCCCTGGCCACATGATCACATTCTGGTCGTGGATAGCATTGCGCCAGATTGAGGCCATTGAAACACACAGCGGGTACGCATGCTGCATTTTGCTTTTTTGTGCTCGTGGTCGTTTTCTTCTTTAGCTGCTTGTGACTTAATGATTACAACTTTGGGATTCCTTTCATGCTTTATCTCTTTTCTAATAGAATTCTATGTTAAGTACTATGGATTTAAAGATCTTAAATAGTTCCTTAACTTTTATTGGTGGGGGTCTAGGATCAGTGCAATGCCTTTTTCTTCTAATTTTTTATTATTTAATTTCTTAATTAATACATCTTATATGCTCATTGCTCAGTGAGTTGTTACCATCTATATGGACTTGTTTGGAAAACTAATCATTTGTACATTGACAAATGGAGAAAAAAATTGGGGAAAAATTGAATCTATGCAACTTTTGAATGTCAGTCAATGATGTTCCTTTAGCAGAATGACAGTTTTTGAATACTTTCTTCTTGTTCTTGATTTTCTATGTCAATTTTGAATCTTCAAATGGAATCTCATGAACTTTTAACATGCTCCACTTATGTCATGGCTTAATGCTGTTCGCCGAACTCTTATACAAGCAGTACATGTATTTGGCTTTGGAGTATGCTGTTTGTGCCGTTGAGGGTTATTACTGATCGGTGTCGTTAAGCATCATTGCCAACATATCTTTAGACATGTGTATTTCATAGTAGCACTTCAGAGGGAGATGGGGGAAAGGACTGACATAGAAAAAAAAGGCCTTTGCTGGAAGTGAGTGTCTTACTTGCATCTGATCATAGCTGATCGTGGTGGGTTTCCTGTAATGTTGAAAGTTATTGTGACTGTAGGAGGTGAGTACAGAACTAAAATAAAAAATAAAAAAGTGATGCTATGGAAGGACTAGCCTTTATGGTGAAGGACCTTATGAAGTTTACCTGCACACTGTGGGTTAAGGCTAGAGAATTGCATTAGTGGGGCTTCTGCCAACCTATAGGTGGAATGTTTGTGGATAAACAATCAATTTGGTCACATAGGGGTTACATGGTGCCTTGTTGGGTTGGCTGAAGAGGAAATCTTAGTTGTGTGTGTCCTGATTAGATTGCTATAATGCATGAATTCAGGTTGGCTGCTTGGATTTCATAATTATCATTGTACTCTGTCATATGAATTTACCTGTGATGACTTCTTCCATGCTCTTCATTTTTGTATTTTTCGGCAGCATAAGAACCATATGGCTTTTTTCTTCACATCAGCTCTTTGGATAGTGTATCTTCTGCACTTAAGTTTTGAGTCTTTTGACTACTGTGTTTGATGCAGAGCATGTCTTAATGTATGTTTTATTATACAGGTATGACTTCCCCTGGACTCCCACAAAATATATTCCATTTTATGGTGGTGCTGACTATCACGATTACCATCATTATGTTGGAGGACAAAGCCAGAGCAATTTTGCTTCAGTTTTCACGTACTGTGATTACATTTATGGAACTGACAAGGTAAAATGCTATCTCAACGTGGTGTAATTTTCAGCAATGATTTTAACTTGATAAAATGATTTGGCAGTCATTAACTCTTGACCAATTTTAACAGGGATATCGGTATCAGAAGAAGCTCCTTAGGAAGGTAAACCGGCAGTAACTTTTCCCTTTTCCAATAAAGTACCATGGCATCTTAGTTGTTGAACATAATAGGACTCACTGATTGGTATCTTTTATTGTCTAAATAGTATATTTTTATCAGGTTGGTTTTGTATGTGAATTTCTTTTGCCCTTCTAGGTAGAATTTGATAACTGGTTGCTTCTAGGACTACTTTCATGCTTACCCCATGCTTTTCTTGGGCAACCACCCCTCACCGCAACCATGCATGATCTGTGATTTATAAAATTGCATTGGTGTACCAAGTCTTCTATCTTGGATTTTGCATCTATTTCTTCCTTCCTTCTAATCACTCTTGGTGCTCTATTTCAGTTAAAAGAGGAAAGTAATGGTGTGCAAAATGGAGGCTCATACAATATTTCTACGGTAGATCTTAAATCTGATTAGCTTTGAGACTGCATAACACTGTCTGCAGAAATGCCCTTTCAGTATTGTTCTCACTGGTGACAACTCTCCAAAACCTCTGATTTCAAGTTGACATCACTATGCTAGGGTGGTAAAATAGAAGCTTTAGTGGCTCAGGTGCAGATTAGCTTTGGGGTTTTCAGAGTTGTGATTTTGGGTAGCTTGAGTGGGGAATTCAAAATCACTAGATTGTAAGGTTCAGAATTCAGACTTGTGTTTTTGACATTATGTTCAGATTAGAATTTTATGAACTCGTACATGGTTTGTGATTTTGAAATTTAAATGTTGGTATTTTTAGCTTGGCTCTGTGCTCGTGGATCTAGGAGACTCCTAAAATTGGTGAAGTCTTTAGGCTACAGAAACAAAGGAATGAAAACTGCTAGTATTTTTAGTCAGTTGCCTTCCTTGGATGAAGCCAAATAGTTTAACCTTTCCATAAGTGATGCATTATTGCAGCACAACCATTCTTTAGACAAGTAAAATCTTGTTGTCTTCTTAGTTACTACTTAAAGTTGCA
This sequence comes from Dryas drummondii, assembly GCA_003254865.1. NCBI lineage: Eukaryota > Viridiplantae > Streptophyta > Magnoliopsida > Rosales > Rosaceae > Dryas > Dryas drummondii. The sequence goes on from QANW01001771.1 coordinate 2,057,846, forward strand.
TTGAAAGAAGACCATGATGGTCGTTTATAAAATTCATAGCAGGTCAGCCGCACCTTGAAACTTGAATTGTTTGTGTGGTGAATAGCAGTTTAATGCCAAATGGGCTATGTGAGCTTCGCACTTGAACATTGTACATGCATGTTGAATTTCACTTGATATTATTATTATTTATTGGGTGTGGCCTGACAATGAGAGTTAGATGAAGCCTCAAGGCTCAAGTCCATGTGTCATATTCCAAACCACTGCCAGGTTTAAGTTCCTATCTAATCCAGGTTTTATGCAACTGTGCATGGACTGAGTCTGGGTTGTTATGTTAAAATCCGAGTAGCTCCTAAATATTCTAACCAAATCTTCTTCTGTTCTTCAATGGGGTGTTCATGGACCACGTCTATTGGAGTGGTAATATGAATCTCATTTTGTTCGACAAAAAAAAAAAAAACGAAATTGTAATGATGTGACTACTAAACAATTATATGTTTTGATAGACTTGGTCAACAACAGCCCGTCTAGCTCAGTTGGTAGAGCGCAAGGCTCTTAACCTTGTGGTCGTGGGTTCGAGCCCCACGGTGGGCGATATTATTTTTTTGGTCATTTTGTGTTTTACCATTAAAGCATAATACTGGACCCCAATGAAGTCTTTGTTTGCAAGCTTTATTCTCATCCCATGCAGCCATTTTCTAACTCATTTTTATTTAATCAATCAGGATAAAAATAAACATTTACATCATGACCTTACTCATCCGCATCAAGCAATTTTGATTGGGTCATCACATTTTCATGATACATTGAACAAGGCCCAATAACAAAGTAGCCCATTGGGTAATCATCCCCAGTGAAAAAGAGCACAACTGTAGCAGACAAAATCTTTATTAGTGTAATTCTTCCGATCTAAGTTAACTCTAAGTGATCTCCAGGTGGAAGCAAAGCTCACTAGAGCTTCCACACAACCCTAGATATATAGTGGGCCCAGTAGCAGATGCAATCATGTGGTTGATGTGGCCAGCTGTTTCTAAATTCTATTTGCAAAACAAGTTTCAGCTTTCAATGCTTAGAGAGTTAGAGGACTCATTGCTTCATTTGCTTTAACTACTTTTATAAAGGAGAGCGGAAAAATTGCAAATAAGCTTTCTCATCATTTCCCACACTTTATGGCTTTCTTTTATGGAGAATCATTAGGGAATGTCAGCTTCTTAATCCTTGCCATACATGTGGCTTAGATCCCTTAGCTAATCATGGGATCCAAGTACCCAACAAACATGCCCTTGCACTCTTGTCAAACCCATGTGTTCCATTTCACCCATTTCTAGACTTAAATGAGGTCAATATGTGACTTCAGATGTGGGTTAAGGATCTTGTATCTTCATCTCAACTTATACCTCAACTACGAAACTTTACATGAGATACATGTTAGTTTATCATGTAAGAATTGAGCTAAATTGCGTTGGAGATAAGGGTTTAAGAACATTTTACAAAAAAGATAGAATATTTTACCATGTATATTTCAACTATATTGCGTTTTTACAAAGAATATTTGAGCTTCTTTAAGATAAGGGTTTAAAAAGAATTTTTTCTTGTCAAACAGTTTAACAAGTTAGTTTGCGTTGTTATATTATGAATCAAGATTGTTTATTATTGAAGTTATTTTTGAATGTTGGGAGATAATGTCCAAGAATTTTGTTGGGTTAAGATTAGGAAAGTGAATTAAAGCATAACCTAAGTTATCCTGACTAAACACAAAATTTAAGGCTTAAATTTGGTGGAGTGCCTAGAATTAGTTTTAGAATTCTTGTTCTATTTAAGTGACTAATAAAAGGGTCTTTCTATTTGCATATTAAGGACCGTTTAGTAATGTTTTCCGATCCTGTTTTCTGTTTTATAAAATCAAAATCTTACCTAATATGCGGTTGGTGGGGGCGTCTTTGGAAAACACGGAAGGTCGTTTCTGATGCGAAATTAAAACACAGCATAAAAACTGAGAACTACTTTTTTATGTTCTCTGTGTTTTTTAAGAATACTGAGACACCTTTTGCAAAACAGGAGATTTTAGTACTCATACAGTTTCTTTTATCTTCTGCATTCTTCTAACTCTTGAGCATGATAAATTTGTTAGCTTTGACAATATACCTTGCTGCTAAATTGCCCAATCTCAGAATTCTTCAAAACTGCTTTAGATCTTAAAAATAAATTGAATGGAAAGTGCATCTGCACCATGGAATTGCTTCCTGATGGTCTTACAAGTTTATCTCAAAGAATCAACCAGGGGAGTTGCAGTTAAAAACTTTTGGGAGGAGGAGAAGGCGAAAGTTGACATGTTCTCTCAATTTGTGGAATTTTTTATTTGTTGTACCTCTTAATTTGCTGAATTACCAGTCCAATGGAGGCAAAAAGGAGAACAATTAAACAAAGAAGAAGGTTGAGGAGATCTAGAACTAGAAGCATCCTTTTCAGTTTTTCTTTTATTATTGATCTTTAGGATTTTTATATATTTTTTAAAAGTGAGTGGGTTTAGGATTAATATAATTTAATATAGAATCTTCTAATGATGGTTATTTATGTTTAATCTTTTTTCGGAATAATTTAATATTAGTTTGAATTTAATGTAAACTATTACTAACTCCCTATTTAGGAAAAATTATTTTGTATAACAACTATATTGACATGTGGTATAACCAGTCTATTTGTTATAATATGAGTGGATGTTATTAATACTATACCCTACTAATATAAATACATCATCCAGTAATACCCTTACACATTGGATTGGTTATACCACGTGACGGTATATCGGTTATACCCTATAATTTTTCCCTATTTAGAGCTAGGTTTTCTCATAACTCTCATCCTAAATCAACCTCTCTCAAAACCCCCCATTATAAACTTAATCTCTCTCAAAACTCCATAATCAACCTATACCCAGTTAGATTTGACCCCTTCTATTTTGAAAATTTCGATTATAACCCTTGGCTATTGAAAATCAGTTTTGAAATTTCATTTCTCATTTTCACACACACACACACACACACACACACACTCTCTCTCTCTCTCTCTCTCTCTCTCTCTCTCTCTCTCTCTCTCTTCTCTCTCTCTCTCGCGTCTCTCCCCTGCTAGCAAGAACTCACCTTCGCCGTCCCTGTCACCGGCGCATGGCGGCGCGTCCAGCGGCGGATGAAGGTGGTTTTTGGCCCGTTGAACTCGTCTCTCTCCTCTCTTTTCCCTTGGTATTCGTTTCACCCAGAAACACCCCGAACATAAAACCCAGCCCGTGCACAGTGGGTCAATACCGACGGCTCTCGCCATTTCAGGCGGCTTTGCGGCCCAACTCCGGCTCAGAATTCTTCCTCTTGTCGAGCCCGTCACGATGGTGTTCTTCGATCATTGATCCATCTGAGTTCTTGCGTCACGTCGAGCCCGTGATGATGGTTCGCATGTTGGCTTCTCCGACGGTTTTTGGGCCGATTCCGGTGGTGTTTTCTGTCGATCCAAGTATCAATCTTTGTCCATTCGACCTGCTCTTGCTATTGGTTGGGTTGTTTTAACTTAAATCTTGGTTTTCAGGTTGGGCTGCCGCTGCAACTTCTAGATCCACCACTTGTGGCGGCGGGTTGGGTGTTTTTTTTTTTTTTTTTTTTTTTTTTTATGTTCAGCCTCCCTCGAATCCTAAAAGCTCAATTCAAGGTCTGAGAATATTTTTGAGTGAGTTTTGTGATTTTCTGTGTGTTAATTGGGGCTGGGTAGCCACCGTGTGTGGTGGTCACCGCCCGACTCGACGGTTGAACGATCAATTTTATGAACCCTGTTTGATTTGTTGAACTGTCTGGTCTTAAACAGGTACCTGGACGATTAAAAAATGCAACTGAATTTAGTAAATTCAGTTTCAGTTTCTAGCTTAATTAGTGTAATTGTATAAATTCAGTTTCACCCCAAATTGAACCTCACAGCCACTGCGGCGGCTCCGCCACAAGTGGTGGCGATTAAGACCTGATTTTGTTCATTTTTTTGGCTTCGATTCATGCTTTAATAATTTTGTTTTTTGTGAACCAGAACAAGAATAACCTCTTGGAAAACTAGTTGGCAGAGGACAAATTGAAATGCATGTAAGGAGGAAATATGAGATCTTGTGAAGGTTTGCTTCACAATTTCAATTTATGCATATTTAGCATGCCTAACTTTTAAATTTGTAATTCATGTTAATGTCTCTGATCGTTAAAAGTTTGGATTTGGTTTGTTTTAGGGTTTAGGGTTTAGATGAATTCTGAATGAAATCGTGATCCTGAAATACATATGATGAGTCAAATTTGCAGGTGAAAACAGATCTAAGCAGCCATCAGAGGCAGCGGCGACTGTCATGTACTTGACACGCGTGAGGTGGTCAGAGATTCGAGATCTGGATGGTAACAACGTTGTTTAGGGTTTGAGTTTAAGATCAGAGATCTTGACGACGACATAACCTAGGGTATGAGTTTCAGTGAATTCAATTTCATTGCATTTAGTGAAATTGAATTTAATTTCAATGAATTCACTAAATTTCAGTTTCAATGAATGTTTTATTTTGGTTTTAGTTACTATTTTTTTTTATTGAAACAGTGTAATTTAATGTTTTATTTAGTTTTAGGGAATACAGTTACACTGAATTCAGTTACAGTAACGTTAATTTAGTTTTAGTGAATGTTTGGTTTTGGTTTTAGTTATAATTTTTTTTTTTTTTGCATTGAAACAATGTAAATTAATTTTTTTTATCTAGTTGTAGTGAATACAGTGTAACTGTATTCAATTACAATGACGTCAATTTAGTTTTAGTGAATGTTTTGTTTTGGTTTTAGTTACAATTTGTTTTTTTTTTATTGCATTGAAAGTTTGAAACGATGTAATGTAATTTTTTTTATTTAGTTTTAGTGAATACAATTACATTGAATTCAAATTCAGTTACACTAAATTCAAATTCAATTACAGTGATGTCAGCATGCATCAGAGCGCATTAGTGTGTCAGAACGCATCAGCGTGTCAAAGCTCGTCATTGTGTCAGAAGGATAATTTAAGAATTGTGTATTGTAGAGGGTTTTGAGAGAGTTTCTAGATGGTTGGGGGTTTAGACAAATTTTTTGGGTGGTTAGGGGGTTTAAAATTACAGACTACTGAATTTATTCTTGACATTTTCAAGTTTGGTAACCAAACACGTTTTTAGTATTTCTTTTCTCATAAAACTGTTCTCAAATAAGTTACCAAACACATTCTTGAATCTTAAAAATTATAAAATTCAATTTCTCGTTTTCCTTTTGTAAATTCATTTTTTGAAAACAATTTCGCAAAATGTTACACCACAAGCCCTAGTTATTTAACCTTAGAATTTCTATCATTTCCCATTTTACTATCATTAAATTCAATTTTTGAAAATACATCTAAACAAGTAGAACGAGTAATATGAAATTGCATGGGTGTGGTGGCCAAAATATGGGTGCAAACATAATAGAATTATTTATAAAAGTGCTTATATTCTCACTCTCCTGTCTTATTTTTTCACCCACTTTATATTTATACTCGCCATTAAATTTGAAAAAAAATATAAAAACTCTCTTCCTACCTCTCATTATTCCTATAATACCCTTTGATGTATCAACTCAAACACTCACTTACTAAATACACTTCTCACCCCTCTTAATTATTATCCCACCCCCTCATCTTTTCCTATAATTTTGTTCTTCCATAAACCATAATTATACTTTGTCACCAAAACTTAAAATCGATATACTATTTGGTTGATTTACATACATCCATTAAAATGTATGATGATTCTATACCATAAATCTTATTTATTTATTTATATTTTTAAATCAAAAATTCATTTTTATTTTTTTTATTTAGAAATTGAATATTAATCTTAAGGATTTAAATTGGAGTTTATTAATGAATTATAGGATGGGTATATGATTTTTTTTCTTCTATTTAGAAAAAGATGGATGAGTGGAATGATAGTTAAGGGGGGGGGTGAGAAGAGTATTTAGGAGATGAGTATTTGAGTTGATATATTAAAGGGTATAATATGAATAATGAGAGAAGGAAAGTGTTTTTATATTTTTTTCAAATTTAATGGTGGGTAATAAAATATGATAGAGGCTGAAAATATAAGCACTCTATTTATAATGAGATAGAGATGTGATGTGGCTGATCAAATTACTTCCTCTGAATTATCATGATTTACAAGTGAAAGTCGTTTTTATACCTAATGCAGCAGTAACGCTGGATAAATAAATTCATGATTTGATTCTTTTCATGATAGTCTAAACTTTTGAGGAAATTGGTCATTTTCCATCATCAAGTGCCATAGACTATAGACCCGATATGTTAGGTAATAGTAGTTGCTAAAAAAATTCTTTTCTTAAAAAAAAAAAAAAAAAAAAGAGGAGGAAAAGGTGAGCTTTGGGAGTCTGGAACTCTGAATCTGAGATTGACTTATTACAAGTTTACAACCGCTACCCTACATGGTTTTTATAAACATTTGAGTTTATATTTATCTCCAATCCATTTCAAAAGCCAAAGCCCAAAAGAGAGCCTGAATTAGCCAAGAGGACAAAGGCCTCCAAAAGAGAGCTTTGCATGGGAGAAAAAAAAAAATCCTTGTCATGAGTAATGAAGGTTTGACAAGGACAAGCTTATGAATTATTTTCTTTTCCGGAATTTACTAAAAATGGCTAGTTTTTTTAATCTTTTTTGCTATATATGTTGTGTACTTGTGTGTGAGCAAGAGGATATACAAATATCCTTTCTTTAAGGCTAAAAAGATGAGCACTAAAAACACCAAAAACCAAGCTCTTAATTGGAGCTTAATCAATGCCTCTCTTATAAGTTGGACTCGGAATTTGATTGTCAACAAGACAACAACTAATTTGGGGCAAAGGCATCAAATCCTTTTTATGGGTTTAGTAATGGCTTACCTCAGAATGTGGATGACAGTTGGGCATGTGGTTAATTGACTCATGGAATTGACCACTGCCACAATTTTATTGACAGCTCCAGTTTTGATCGATATTTAATTAGCTTTATAGCCAATTTGGTTGCTAAGCAAACTCTATTTAATTCCCCAATGAACTCATGCTCTATTTGGTTATTAGGACAATGCCCAAAGAGAACTCAAAAACCAGAGGTTGAGGCCGTGAGGGTTCAAATATTGTTGGTACTCCCCAAATTACCCAAACACTACTATTATGGAATCTCTCAATGAAGATAGTTAATTGTTGGCTATTCATGATTTGTTTAATATAATAGAAAATTTTACCCTCATTATGGTGATAAATCACAATAATGATCAGATTTTAATATGAGCCCAAATCTTTTATCTTCATGAAATAAATCATTATGCTTTATAAATTGAAAATATTTCTTTTCAAATAATTTTGCGATGTTGTAAGGTTATTAATCTAGATCATTCTGTAATATAGATTGAAAATTTTATTTATCACATAATCTAATATATTATATTGTTAAATTATTAATATCTATCAAACTGTTTGACATAGATTGCACAGTAAAGAGTATTAAGTATTAACCTATGGGATAAAAAAGGACAAAACTAGTAAAAGTTAGGAACTCTGCCAAGATGTACACAGTAAAAGCTAGTAAAAATTACTTGGGCCATGAATGGCAGCAACCCACCTACTCTACTCTTTTGGCTTTTAAATTAGACACCAAGAAAAAAACAGTAAGATATAAAAGAAAAGATTAATAGCACTAGATGCACATCATGCACCAAAACAAATAAAATATGACTATATTGCCTATCACATCAACTAATAAATCAAAAATTGAGATTCATAATTCATCAGGCCTTGGATTGCATAGGGCAGAGGTGAGAGAGAGAGAGAGGGCATTTGGTGAACCTTTTTCAAGGCAATTCTCTTTCTTTGTCTTGGTCAACACTGGCCCCCAAAGAAACTGGTTGGAATTCATTGAATTCCTAGGTTGCCCTTTTATGTCCCCATCCTCAATAAAAACCACATGAACAACAAGTCACAAAAGGAAACCCAAATTAATTTGTGGGGAAAACATGGTCCCCATTTTATTATAAAAATAAAAAAAACAAGAAGGGAAATTTGTATAAAGAAAAGAAAAAGAAAGAAACAGACAAAGAAAGCCCCTCCCCCACAAGACCCAACAACACAAAAAAGAGAAAATAAAGCAAAACCCCTCTAACCCAAAACCCTCCTTTCATGGCACGTGCGGTGCACGCTCCAATGAGGAGCGGGTGATGAGCAATGTCAGGGGAACTGTTTCCGCCCGTGCGAGGCGCTGTGAGTGTTGGTATTATTAATATCACCCGACGGTGACATATCGAAATTAGTTTCCAATTCCGTCAACAGAAACAATCCATGTTCCACACGCGCACGGTGGTGGCGGGTGCGGGCGCGTGCACTTCACCAAAGACCTACATAACAATTCTCTCTCACTTGTGTCTCTATTTCTCTCTCTCACAAACACTGAAACTCCAAAGCAGCTCAAGTGAGTGAACTGTGAACCCATCAGTATCACAGTCCATCCGAGAGAAACAGAAAGTACCCAGATCGCCGGGTCGGGTCATGGACACCAGTCCACGGCTTTCTCCGGCTAAATGCCACCAAAACGCCGTCGTAACCACTTGCATATTTTGCAATTGAACCCCTCAAAAATTCCAGAATTTCGTCCTCTCCTCCGTCCACTACGTTTTGCCGAGTTGGGTGTGTTTAGGTTCCGAGAATGGCTGCTACGAACACGACCACACAAACCGTGGCCGTTGGGGTGGTGGTGGACACGTCAGCAGCCGCCACGGCGGACGAGGCGGCCGCCAAAGCCGTGCACAAGCGCTACGAGGGGCTGGTGATGGTACGGACGAAGGCGATAAAGGGCAAAGGGGCCTGGTACTGGGCCCACTTGGAGCCCATGCTCATCCACAACGCCGACACTGGACTGCCCAAGGCGGTGAAGCTCCGCTGCTCCCTATGCGACGCCGTTTTCTCCGCCTCGAACCCGTCTCGCACCGCCTCCGAGCACTTAAAGCGCGGGACTTGCCCCAATTTCAACTCAGTCGCCAAACCCATTTCGTCTCTCTCGCCCACGTCGGCAATTCCGTTGCCTACTTCTGCTTCCTCTGCTCCGCCTGTCCACCATAACCACCGCAAGCGGAGCTTGTCGTCTTCGGTCAATGCCTCGACGTCGTCGTATCATGTTTCGCCGCTCGCTGTGGTTGATCCGTCGAGGTTCTGCGGCGAAATGACGTACTCGCCGGCGACGACGACGGTGGTGACTCAGCAGCATCAGCCGCATTTGGTGTTATCGGGTGGGAAAGAGGATTTGGGAGCTCTGGCTATGTTGGAGGATAGTGTGAAGAAGCTCAAGAGTCCGAAAACTTCACCTGGGCCGAGTCTGAGTAAGACCCAGGTGGACTGTGCGCTCGATTTTTTGGCTGATTGGGTCTACGAGTCTTGTGGGTCGGTCTCGTTTTCGAGTCTGGAGCACCCAAAGTTCAGAGCTTTTCTTAACCAAGTGGGTTTGCCGGCGATTTCTCGGAGGGAGTTCACGGCTTCGAGGTTGGATGCTAAGTTTGAGGAAGCTAAGGCTGAGTCAGAGGCCAGAATTAGAGATGCCATGTTCTTCCAAATTGCCTCTGATGGGTGGAAGCCCAAGAATTTCGGTGTGTTTGGGGAGGACAATCTAGTGAATTTGACTGTGAATCTTCCCAATGGGACTAGTTTGTACAGGAGGGCAGTGTTTGTTGGTGGCTCTGTGCCGTCTAAGTATGCTGAGGAGGTTTTGTGGGAGACAGTCACAAGCATTTGTGGGAGTGCTGTGCAACAGTGTGTAGGAATAGTAGCAGACAAGTTTAAGTCCAAGGCATTGAGGAATTTAGAGAATCAGAATCACTGGATGGTCAATCTTTCTTGTCAGTTTCAGGGGTTCAATAGTTTGATAAAGAATTTCAGTAAGGAGCTTCCATTGTTTAAGGCTGTTGCTGAAAACTGTTTCAAGCTTGCAAATTTCGTGAATAACAAGTCTCAGGTTAGGAATAGCTTTCATAAGTATCAGTCCCAGGAATATGGTCATGCAGGGTTGTTAAGGGTACCCTTGCCTGAGAATGAAATGCTCAACTTTGGAACAGTGCATATAATGCTTGAGGACATTCTGAGCTCTGCCCGAGCACTGCAGTTGGTCCTGCTAGATGAGTCCTATAAAGTAGCATCCATGGAGGACTCAACGGCAAGAGAAGTTGCCGAGATGATTGGGGATGAGGGATTTTGGAATGAACTGGGGGCAGTGCTTGCATTGGTTAAACTTATCAAGGACATGGCTCAAGAGATTGAGACAGAGAGGCCACTGGTTGGGAAATGCCTCCCACTTTGGGATGGACTAAGAGCAAAAGTGAAGGAGTGGTGTTCCAGCTTCCACATTGCTGAAGGTCCGGTGGAGAAGGTGATTGAAAGGCGGTTCAAGAAGAATTACCATCCAGCTTGGGCTGCTGCATTTATTCTTGATCCGGTTTATTTGATTAGGGATAATAGTGGCAAGTATCTTCCACCATTCAAATTGTTGACGCCGGAGCAGGAGAAGGATGTGGACAAGCTCATAACCCGGCTTGTGTCGAGGGAGGAGGCTCATATTGCACTAATGGAACTCATGAAATGGAGAACAGAAGGGCTTGATCCTGTGTATGCGCGCGCTGTACAAATGAAGGAGAGGGACCCCATTTCGGGCAAGATGAGAATTGCCAATCCACAGAGCAGTAGGCTCGTGTGGGAAACATACCTCACTGAATTTAAGTCACTAGGGAAAGTTGCAGTGAGGCTCATCTTCCTTCATGCAACTTCATGTGGATTCAAATGCAATTGGTCTCTAATGAGGTGGGTGTCTTCCCATGGGCACTCAAGGGTGGGCATGGACAAGGCACAGAAGTTGATATTCATTTCAGCTCATTCCAAGCTCGAGAGACGGGATTTTTCCTGTGATGAAGATAAGGATGCAGAGCTACTTGCCTTAGCAAACGGTGAGGACGATGTGTTAAATGAGGTTCTTGTTGATACGTCCTCAGTGTAGCATTTTTTTTTTTTTTTCCTTGAGTAGAAATTTAAATTTGTAGGATTTATTGAATTCTTTCCACTATTTTTTTTTTTTTTTAATGTTGTACCTGTTTACTCTCTAGAAGATTTTAGAGTAGTAAGGTGGGGAAAGAGGGACACTGTGGGGATTGAATTTGTATTTCCAGCATTGCACAGCCTCATGATTTGAGCCACTGCCCATATTCCACCCTAGCATGATTTTGAAGTTTTTGGGTTTGCAGAAAGGAAAATCTTCTTGTTTGTGAAGATATTGGATGCTGCGCAAAGAACAGGATGAATGTTGTAAAATTTTGTACCTCAAGTACTTTGAGATTAATAATATTTATAAAGGGGAAGGTTTTATTATTTCTCCTTTGTTTTACTATCAAATCTCTGCTCTCACCTTTTTCTTTTTTCTCCTTTTGCTTTCAAAATAGAGTTTAAAATAAATAAACTAATGAACTATAATCCCTTGAACATTTGGAGCTATCATCTTTCTCATGGATGGAGCATGTAACTATTTTGATTTGGCTTGTAATTTCCATAAAGCAATTCTGTGATTTTTCGTTTTCTTTTTTTGTGAACAGGGTATTGCTGACTGCATCAATTACCTGCTTTTAAACTGCAGGAGCCATTATTTTTTGCATCCTAAACAGAAGGTGGTTTTTTCTGTAATTCTATTATCATAATAGCTTCTACATGTTGCCATTATTGATGAAGTAATAGATCTCTACAAAAAGAATTGACTTTGTGTCTGAAAAAGTTGCACAATTTCTCTTCAAAATCATCCAAAGGTCCAACTGCAATTTTAGATTCAGGTGTGTAGAGTCAGACACTTTTTCTTTGAACTGTGGGTGAAGAATCATGAGAAGGGTCTCACCCAAAAACTTTCAGCTGATCTTTTTGGTAGTAGAATCCAGAGCGTCTTGCGGTCCTTATTTCTCATGTACAGGTCTCATTCAATCAACATCCTTGTACTGAGACAAACAAAATGAGTGAATTATGTTGTTTCTTATGAATGGATATCTCTATTTCCCATGCTTTATTTCATTCAATCAAAACACACTACCCAGTCAAACATCCAGTTCTCAGAAATCCCTGCACAAGAACATATAAAATTTCAGTCCTTTCTTCTTCTAGTGTTGAATTTTACTTTGTTAGTTTTCTGAAAGACCTGAATTTGATTCTTGCTCTAGTTTATTGATTTACAGGGACTTGGTGTGTTTGGACTTTCAAATTTGCCAAAAGAGAAAAGTTTTGTATGTGTTGACAACTTTTTGTTTAGATGTGAAATTACCAACTAGGATGCTAATTTCAATTGCAGAAGCTGAATGTAATTATTGCTATTTTTAACCTTAATTATCTCTCTTTTTCTTGGCAGAAGCTCTCGACAAAGATATGGTTGGACTGGAGAGGCCACCTTAAGATGGTTGGTTGTTAGTATAACCCTTTGGGTCATGACAAAAGAAGAGTTTGCCAAAAGGGATCCAAGATGGATTTGACCTGAAGTTTTGGCAACGACGTGTTCGTCTGCCAAAGGCAGAGCCTTGCTCGCTTTAAAGGGTTGGGTGAGTGGCAAGCCGAGTGTCGCAATGTGGGTCAACAGCCTCTAAAAGACCTGAACTGAGTATGGAGCTTTAGAGCTGGAGGAGCACTTGTAACTGTTTCTGTACTCATCCACTTTTTTCATGGTTTTTTTCTTGTGTGTCCTTGAAAGAGTGGAGCCCCCCCACCATGAGAGGAGTGGAAGTCTTTTTCCAAATGCTTTGGTTTGGTCATGAAGCATAGATGGATGGATAGATAGATAGGATGAGGGTGTTTTGTTTTCCCCATCAAATCAGCAGCTTTGGGGTAACTTCTCTTTTAAACATTCCAAAGTTCAAAGTTCCTCATGAAAGTTCATGCAGAGTTATTGGGTGATTCTATCCCCATGATTGCGAGAAAGAACGCAGTGCAAAACAAGACTGTCGGCTTGAATTGCAGCACAGAAGATGCTTGAGAACGATGCTCGATCTACAAAACCAACCAAAAGTCTTACCTCATTTTTTCTGGTCCTTGTTACTCCTCCTCCATCACAGTTGAAAACTACAGTTTTAACATGTGGTGGTCTTGGGAGTGTTTATATTTATCTATATGTATATTATCATTTATCAGTATATGTATGGTTCTCTATTGACTTGCTTACAACCACATGGTTAACTGATTAGTTTTTTATTTATTAACCCTTCTGAAAGAGGAAAATGTTGTGTTATGTGCATTTGTATTCCAAAAATATAAATGGAATCACTTTCTACATCTCTATACCTTACTAGCCCCCTTGGAAAATTAGATGGAAAGCATGGAACTGCTTGTTTTATTGTTGAAAAAGCTCCTAGCTACAAGCTATAGGACTGACTTTGAAAAACAGAAACTAAAAGTTTAATATGTTATGTTGTTTCGAAAAATATAAATTAGTCAGTTTAATATATTATATTACTGAAGTGTGAAACTGAGAGTACACAATCAATACTTATCAACCATTTAGTAGTACAAGTAAGATACCCACGTGTCAAATACTCACATGTCACTTGTTATAACTTTTAGTAATTCTAAGATTAATTTTTTTAGCAGTGGACCAGTGGTCACTGGTCAGGCCTGAAAAAATTTCAGAATTTGATATGGTACTGCCGTACTAGTTTATTGGGTGAGTAATTGACAAAATAGCCAGTGACCTACTCTTTTTATTCCAAGTAAAGCAGCTTGCCTATTATGGAAAGCTATAACAGTTTTTTCATCGTCTTTTTCATGCATGGTCATTGCCTCATTGGTCACTCTGCTGATTTTTAGAGAAAGTAGTGCCCCATCTGATGAGCTAGCTGGCCAATATAATTTACTTTCATTGTACAAAGTTACAAACCCTTTGAAGCAGTTTGAAATTTGAACTCTTCACTCTCTCTCTCTCTCTCTCTGGATTAATTTCAAATTCACCCACTCACACAGTAGTCACACCCACTTCACAATCAAGTAGTATTCATGTGGGTCTGAAGTCTTTCGCTTTTGGTTGATGAAGTGAGTAGAAAAAGTAGAATGAATAATTATGGTATTCTATTCTACATTACCTTCTTGGGTCTCCTAATTACTCATTTAGTGGAGGAGACAGAAATTCTTGTCGGCAGAATTGAACTTACTAAACACTGACTGCTCACCAACTAAGTCTCTCTCTCTCTCTCTCTCTCTCTCTCTCTCTCTCTCTCTCTCTCTCAGTAAGTATGTATGTGTTAAATGTTATACCTCACTCACTCACTCACTCACTCCACTCATTCTTGTGGTGTAAAAGGGAAAGGAAATATAATGATTAGTATAGGAAGACATATATGACCCTCTTTATACAAGAATCTTTCCCTCTTCCAATGCTCTCATCTACTCTCATTATCACTCTTTTTCTTCTCTCATATTTTTGCTTGAAATGTTGATTTTAGTTGGAACTTTATAGTACCCTGATCAATTCAATTAATCCTTTTCTTTTCTTGCCAAAGACAATTGTGGCCTATTTTATCTTACTGCTTCAGCACATTCAGCACCATCACATCAAAAGAATTAATCCCAACTATCATTACTCATAAAATTTTAGTGATAGCTGTGATCTGCTTATTGGTTACTTACCCCCATAGAAAGAAAAGGGTCCACTGAAAATACAAAAGAAATGAAGAGATAAAAGACGAATAAAATCAAACAGATTTTGCATATTCATAAAATGAAAAATATTTTTTCATTCACAAATTCCACCAATTCTTACCACAAAGGTCAGCTCCTCGATCGGCCGGGACACTTCATTCATTCACAAATTGAAATAATTAATAAAGAAGATATGTACTTAATTCAATTCCTCCAGATCAAAATTCAAAGGAAAAGCCATCATGCAATGCATCCACTTTTACTGTTATTTCACATGTCATATGTATCAGTATTATACTACTCGATCTCAGAGATATATGCTACCCAAAAGCAAAAAGTCTCCCCTCTTTTTATGCTATTTTAAATTTCTAGCTCCAACAGATTAATTTTCTTGTAAAAATAGGCCAGTATCAAAAAACACAAACTATAATTCTAAACTCATGTCTTAGTATATATATTTTATAAATGTTTTCGTCAAAATTTGATCAATTTAATTCCTCCATAATACATATAATTTGATCAACTTTAGAGTGCATTAATTAAAAGATAATAATAAAAAGTTAAAATAAACCACATAATATATTTATTGTGATGGTTAACCACAGTTAAGTTTACATAATACATGACAAATATAGAATAAGGTGGTAATACTCACCACCAAATTAAGGTGGTAAGCAAATTTGCTCTCATATTAAGGCTTGAGATCGAGTATCTAACATATAATTTTCTTATAAAATATATATATATATATAGGGTTAGAATGTGGAACAACTATTTTTATGAAGATTTTGCACTATAAGATTTAGTTAGATCCAAGGTTTAGAAACAATTGAGGTGACTTTTATAATAGTAATAAATGATTGGCAATGACATGCAAAGGAAAATTCAACTTAGATGAAAATTAAATGAAAAGGAAAATTAACTATAAGAGGATTAGATGGAGTAATCATGCCGTCTAATGCAGTTATCAATCTCTCTTGTTTTTTTTTTTTTTCTAAGGAAAATTATAAATCTAATGCAGTTATAGTTAGATAGGTTATGAACTACCAACTAAAACTGTGGCCACTAAATGAAAATAAAAAGTTCATTGGATAAAGATGGAGAGATTGCTCACGTGTACACACAATATGGCACAATTAATTTTAATAGAAGTCTCATTTTCATTTAGCAAAAAAAAATCTTTAATAAATTAATTAAGCGGTTTTTTTTTTGGCCAAGAACAATTAATTAAGCGTTTAGTTAGTTAAAGCTTAGCTTTACAAACAACCTACGGAATCATTGCTACATAGTACATACTTAATTTCCATCTGTTTCAACTAAATCATTATCCTGTTTCCTATTTCCGGCCCCTAAAATCATTATTATAGTTCTAAGTCTTCTAATTAATTAATTTCTCATTATTCTCCTCGTGGTCCATAATCAATTCAATATTGTAGGGCTCCTTTTTTAGATTAAACAACCAAGGAGAATTTTTTTTTCTTTTTAGTTTTCCAAAGTGGAGAGCTCTAGTTGTAGTTCATTGGTTTAATAGGGTTTTTTCTTTTTCTTTTTTTCCTAAGATTGGCTCTATAGTTGCAGTCCCCAAGCATTTTAAGAAAGAGAATGTTAGTTGTCTTCTCTTTTTTGATTTCTCTCTTATTTTTCTTCTTATTTTATAATGTAGTTTAATAATTAAAATCATTTATTTTCTAACTTAATTTTCAATAAATTTTATACAAAAAATTAATCAAATTAAAATTCGTTTAACCATTATTAAAAATAGAAAAGTAGGATTAAATATCAAATATCAATAATTTTTCAATAAAGCAGCAAAAGACTAATTTTTTTAGTTTAGGTACTAATTTAGAGTAAGATATTTTGGATTAGGTCACAAATCAGTTTGTTATACAGTTGTGACTGTCGAACAGTTACAGTTGTAATTGTCGAACAGTCACAGTTATGATTGTTTAAAATTTATAAAAAATCAAAATTTTTAAGGGTTTCATAATTTTGATTTAGGTTTGGGAGATGAAGTCATATAACCCAAAAATTAAACATTAAAGTTTAAGCCTTACAAATATTAAAAAAACAATAAATTAATAAAAAAGTTATGACTGTTAGACAGACACAGCTCGATATAACTATGTTTTTTAAAGTTGATACTTAAACTGAAATTTAGTACATAAAGTGAAATGACATAAATGTTTTGGTAGTTAAAATAAAAAAATATTACAATTTAGTACCTAAAGTCAATAAACCTTATTAAAAAAGTATATATATAATTTTAATAATAATTAAATTCATCATCTATTTCCACAAAACAAAAGAACTGCTAGTGTACAAGTGTAGAACTATTGTGCATATGATTTAATTAATGTGTTATACTAAAAAACGTGGCTCTCTTTTGGTAGTATCGTGGGTCAATCACCAGGTACCATAATTTGATTCATCACCCTTAATTTACCTTTTCCTTTTCTGTCTTTTAAGCAATCAATTAGGCCTTCATTTGATTATGCATTCTTTATTAGTATTAATATAATATCATATGGTAGAATTAAGCGTTCTTCATTTTGTTTATGCTGAGTAGTGAAAGGAAAATCCAAAATTACCCTTGACCTTTAAGGCTTTAACAGTTCAAACACCCCTTGGGCTTTGACAGTGTAGAAGAAAGTTGTCATTTCACTAAGGCGGTACCCAACTAGGGTATATGTATGGTCAGTTTCTCATCAGTGCTCACTCACTAGTCACTACTCAGCAGCAACTTTAGTCGCTTTAATTTATTACTCACTCTATAAAATCTGGAAACAAGATTTGGTGGGTGTATCCGTGTATGTATTCCCAATTTATTGGATTGCGTAATTAGCACAAAAGAAATTTGGTGGGACTCTGCCCAATAAATTTATAATCTTTCATATTTGTCTTTCCACGTGCTGCAATTAGAATTGCTAGTGTGTTACACTAGACAAGCTACAAAAATGAACAAAGTATGAGTGCCAGAATATTAAAACGAGTCGAGTTGTATTATTAGAACTTTAGAAGTTGAATTTCCAACCAACTCATATATAAAAAAGTATGGAAAAAAAACTCATTATGTTGATGTTGTTTAATTTTGTCCAGCAAAATAAATAAATAAAATATGGGTTAGTGTAAGTATACTTGAGTGTCATTAATTTAGAGCAAAATAGTTTATAGTGCCTAATTTTAAACCCCCAATCACAAAAAAAATTTGCCTAAACCCCCACCTATCTAGAAACTCTTTCAAAACTCCCTATAACTTATAACCCTAAATTACCCTTCTGACGCGCGCGCTAACGCATGCTGACACGTGCTGACGTCACTGTAACTGAATTTTGGTGAAACCTTTTTTTTTTTTTTTTTGGAATTGAAGTTTTTGCTAAAACTCAATATTTTGCTAAAACTAAAATCAAACACCGAAATTGAATTTCATTACACTAAATATGAATTTCAAGAATTTAGTTACACTAAAACTGAATTTCAAAAATTCAATTAAACTGAAATTCAGTTACACTAAATTGAAGAATTTAGTTATGAATTCACTTACTGAAACTGAATTAAGTGATGAAACAATTACACCTTTACTAAAACAATTACACTTAACTAAAACAGTTACATCTTTACTGAATTATGTTTCATTAAAAAGAACACAGCAACCTTAAAAAAAAAAAAAAAAAAAAAAACAACAACAATACAACAAGCCATTGAGATGAGAGGAATAGCCAACAATACAACGTCGTCCGATCACCTCACATGCGACGAGTACACGATAGTCGCCACTGCCTCGATCTGTTTCTATCTGCAAATTTGATTTATCATATTTCAGAACCATAATTTCATTCAAAATTCATTTAAAACTTATGTTTCACGAACTGAAACTGTTTCAAGAACTGAAACTGTTTAATCAATAAATTAAGTAAATTTGTATATACTTATAAATCAATTAAAAACCCCACATTTCTATCCGATTAACATAATTAAGCTAGAACTGAATTTACACAATAATTAAGCTAGAAATTGAAACTGAATTTGTTGAATTCAGTTGCACTTTTTAATCGCCGAGGTACCTGTTTAAGACCAGACAGTTCAACAAATCAAACAGGGTTCATAAAATTAATCGTTCAACGGTCGAGTCGGGCGGTGACCACCACACACGGTGGCTGCCCAGCCCCAATCAACACACAGAAAATCACAGAACTCACCCAAAAATATTCTTGGACCTCGAATTGAGCTTTTAGGATTCGGGGGAGGCTAAACAGCAAAAAAAACACTCAACCCGCCGCCACAAGTGGCGGATCTAGCGGTTGCAGCGGCAATCCAACCTGAAAACCAAGATTTGAGTTAAAACAACCCAACCAATAGCAAGAGCAAGTCGAGGGGACAAAGATTGATACCTGGATCGACAGAAAACACCACCGAAATCAGCCTAAAAATCGTCGGAGAAGCCGCAGCTTTGTAGCTTCACAAAAGCCGTGCCCAGTGGTGGTCGGAGTGAGAAAATGGCATGGAGAGACTCAGCGTGAAGAGAGGAAGATATTGGTGCCAGAGCTAGGTTGCGACGTTGCCGAAAAAGAGAGATCGTCGGCGGAGGCTTCGCTGCTGTTTGGCGTCGTTCCATTGCCGTCGAGGGTCGGTTGGATGATCGGTGGGCACCACCGTGTTCGTCGCAAGGAGAGGAAGCTATTGGTGCCAGAGTTAGACCGCGACGCTACCGGAAAATGGAGATCGCTGACAGAGGAGCTTGGGTCTGCCTGGGTTGATCCGTTGCTGTTGTTGGGTTTCGTGGAAAGTGGAGGGCAAGGGAAGGAAGCGGGATTAGAGAGGCGAGCATGGTGGGACTAGTTTGGCCAAAAACTGTCGCCGGATGATGGTGCATGCGCCGACTACGCCAACGAGAAGAGAGAGAGAGAGAAAACGAAAAAATAGAGATGGGAAATTAAAAAAAACATGGGGAGTCAAAGATGGGATAGAAACAGAGACTGGAAGTAAAAAAAAATATAATTAAAATTTTATGAAAATTTAAAATAAATAAAAGGGGTAAAACTGAAAAATTAAAAGATAGGGAGTCAAACTTAGCTGGATATTAGTTGACTAGGGGGTTTAGGAAAATATTAAGTGTAAGATTGAGGGTTATGGGAGAGGTAGATTTTGGGTGGGGGTTATGAAAGATTTTTCCTCTAATTAGGGGGTTTATAATTATTTACATAATAGTTTAACTCATTAGCAATATCATATTAATTTTTTTTTGCTAAAGTTCAATTTAAACACTAAACTATAAGGGGTATTTCAACTGTATTCATCATCTCCAAAATCATTAAAAAACATACATCATCTAAAATTTAAATTGAAAAAATGAATTTTTCTTTCTCTTTTCTTTTCACCCCTCTCCACCTCCCACTTTCTGTCTCTTCCCTCTTTCCGGCCAACCCCCCAACCCTCGGGAAATGGTTAGCTTTGGCTGGGCTGTGGTGCACACAGGAAATGAGTCACACTGGAGAAAAGAGGGAAGAGAGAGATGGTTGGGGGGAAAGAGAGGAGCTGGTGGCTAGTGGTTGGTGATGCTGCACCGACTAAGCTTGGCCGAAGTTGGCTTGGTTACGATCGGACTGTGTGAAGTCACGCGAGAGAGAAGGGAGACACGGGGAAGAAGAATAAAAATGAGAGAAAATAGAGAGAGACTCGAGTAAGTTAAAGGGGAGGGTCCGACGGGTTGTGGTGGGGGTGTGGTCGGGAGGGGCTGGGTTGGGAGGGTTTGCTGGAGAGAGGGAAGAGAGAAAGAGTGGAGGTGGAGAGAGGTAAAAAAAGAAAAGAGGAAGAAAAATTTATTTTTTCAATTTAGATTTTAGATGAGGTATGTTTTTGAATGATTTGTAGATGATTAATGCAGTTGAAATACCTTCTATAATTTAGTGTCTAAATTAAACTTTGACCTAATTTTTTAGATTATACACTCAAAATGGGTTGAACACTAATACTATAATCTCCAATGATTGAAAGACACATACTATTAGATTGTACAGAAGTATGCGTTAATTGAGGCACCAAAATTGGGATCTCATAAGAGTGGTTTTAAAACGTACTATTTGGGAAGAAAAAAAAAAAAGAATAGAAAAGGCAAGTCATGGACATTATAATGGTCTTTTGAGCAATAATAGGAAAATAAAGTCAAGAATAAAAAAAGGTTAGTGCTTTTGATAAGCATCATATCAGTATCTGTCATGAATGGTAAATTGGTACTATGTGTGACTTCTAAAAAAATCTGTATTTTAGAAATAAAAGAATAGCGTTTTATTTTCTCAACCCAAAAAAGAAAAAGAAAAGGCTATTACTACTGTGTTATTCCATGAAGCCCAACGCCCAAACCCAGCTTGAGGAGCAGAGAAGTTATCTTGGGCCGGTGATACAAGCCCAAACCAACTATATTAACGACTAATGTCAGGCTGTAATTAATCCACGTATGTCCTTTCAAAACCACAACTTTAACCGTATGGGTTTCCCTCCATTTTTTCTTCTCTATTTTCGTACCGTCGCGTCATCTCTCTCTCTCTCTCTCTCTCTCTCTCTCTCTCTCTCTTAACCTGCACCCACCCACCCTGGCCCACATTATCCGTACACCTTCTGCGCAAGTTAGCAACCACCGTCTGCTTCCCTTCTTCCTCATAATCACTCCTTCATGGCCAGCCACGCCGCCTCCGTTCAACTGGGTCGGGTTCGGGTTCTGAAGGAAGGGTATAACCCGGCCGATCAAAAGGTGGGTCCCGTGGTTTACTGGATGTTCAGGGACCAACGGGTCAAAGACAATTGGGCCTTGATCCACGCCGTTGAGCAGGCCAGCAAGGCCCATGTTCCCGTGGCCGTGGCGTTCAATCTGTTCGATCAGTTTCTTGGCGCCAAAGCCCGCCATTTACGGTTTATGCTGAGGGGTTTGCGACAATTGCATCGTGATCTTGAAGAAACGTCTCAAACTCCCTTTTTTCTTTTCCGGGTAAGTCAAAGATCGTATTTTCTGAAACACCCATTTGGTCTTTTTTTTGCATTTGTACTCTGTTTGTGTTTGGCTTCCGAGAAAATCTGAAAATAGATTGTTAACCTGTTTGGGTTTAACATATAGGGAGAAGCTGAGGAGACTATACCCAATTTTGTGAGAGAATGTGGGGCTTCACTTTTAGTAACAGACTTCTCACCCTTGAGGGAAGTTCAGAAATGTAAAGAGGACATTTGCAAGAGGGTTAGTGATTTTGTGACCATACATGAAGTTGATGCCCACAATGTAGTGCCCATTTGGGCAGCATCAGAGAAGTTGGAGTATAGTGCTAGGACTATAAGGAGTAAGATAAATAAAAGGCTTCCTGAGTACCTTATTGAATTTCCTACGCTGCAACCACCAGTTAGAAAATGGGTAGGCACAAGTCAGTTGATTGACTGGAATGGCCTTATTGATGAAGTTTCAAGGTTAGGCGTCATTTATTTTTGGTTGACATGAGTTGGAATTATTGGATTCTATTGTTGATGTTGTCCTTTTGTACGATTAGGAAAGGAGCAGAAGTTCCTGAAATTGATTGGTGTGAACCAGGAGAAAAGGCGGCCATGGAAGTTTTGATGGGTAGCAAAAATGGGTTCTTGACAAAAAGGTTGAAGGGTTATTCGTCGGACCGGAATAACCCTTTGAAACCAAGAGGGCTTTCTGGTCTTTCTCCATATTTGCATTTTGGGCAAATATCTGCACAGAGATGTGCCTTAGAGGCACGTAGCGTCCGGAACCTTTCTCCCCAGGTTAGTGATGTCAAATTCAGGTTATGGTTTAACTATTTTGAATCTAGTTGAAGAAGGACTCTGTGATTTGTTTTTTCTGCATTTGCCTTATTTTTCGTTAACTTTGCCCATAGCATCCAGAACCAGGTGCAGTTTGTAGTCATGTCTTATTAATTCTACTCTTGCTTTTGTAAGTTTGTTTATTTTTTCGCAGCTGATATATTGCTTAATCTCCTGATTCTACATGCTATTCTAATTTTTAAGGCAGTCGATGCATTTTTAGAGGAGTTGATTGTGCGCAGAGAACTTGCTGATAACTTCTGCTTCTACCAGCCTCATTATGATTCAATACAAGGGGCATGGGAATGGGCACGTAAGACCTTGATGGACCATGCTTCTGATAAGCGAGAACATATTTACACGTCAGTAAATTGGTTTTTCTTATTGTTGTTTGTGAAGTGATGGTTATTGACTGCCTAACAATTTTGAAAATTTGAAATTGCAGGAGGGAGCAATTGGAGAAGGCACAGACAGCTGATCCTGTAAGTTGATTCTCTGGGTTCTTTTCTTTTATGATTATTATTTTTTGTATATTTTAAGGTGATTTTTGAACTATCTGAATGTTTCATGGGTTTTCCTACCACTTTCTGTTTTCAACCTTGATATAACTAAAATCTACACTTTATGAAGATTATTATGTATTAGTGTGTCAACTCAGTTATATATCTTTGGGTTGTCTACAACTCTGCTGTATCAATTTCTACTGACCTTCTATTTCTTGTGCTCCTGATTTTCAGCTCTGGAATGCCTCTCAATTGGAGATGGTTTATTGTGGGAAGATGCATGGTTATATGCGGCAAGTAACCTTTTGATGGATTATATTCTCTTCATGGTTTAATGGTTTACTTTTCTGCTCAGTGTTTTCTTAATGCTTTCTGATATTTGGAAACTTTGTGGATTACCACTGAAGTATTATGGTTTGATCTTTATTTTAAAAACAAAAAGAATTATGGATTCATAGTTAGGGTTTCATTAAGTCCTAATATCAATTTGTAGGTTTCTCACTTGTTGATTATCTCATTTTACTAATGTTTTATTGTTAGTAATGTTTTCTGTCTTGAGCAAATTTGTAAGATATTTTACTTTCTGAATTTTCTTAGTTGAAATTTGATTTTGTTATCCACCTAATGAGAATATAAAAATCATCTGCAGGATGTATTGGGCCAAAAAGATTCTTGAGTGGACAAGAGGACCTCAAGAAGCCCTTGAAATATCCATATATTTAAATAACAAGGTATACATAACTACAATTCAATTATGCTTTTATGTAGGTGGTTACCAAATTTTCACCTATATTCTTTGGATGGTAACTCTTCTTGCAGTATGAAATAGATGGAAGGGATCCGAATGGATATGTTGGTTGCATGTGGTCAATATGTGGTGTTCACGACCAGGTTTGTGTCCTTTTGGTCCTTTTTCTTGCGGTGAAATTTAAAACAATTTGTAGGCAAAGATCACTTCCGCTGTTTATGTCACTATTATTTGGTCCCCATTCTTCAGTCATTTAACACCGCAGTGCTTTTGAGTAATTGAGTCTTTGCGTCGAAAACTGAATGTACTGAAATTATTAGGTCAGATGTGGTCCTGGACTCCATGAACATGTATGTAAATGACACTGAATTTAGAATGACTCATCTCTAATTGGATCCTCTGATATGGCATGTTAGGGTTGGAAGGAACGACCAATTTTTGGGAAAATACGCTACATGAACTATGCAGGCTGCAAAAGGAAATTTGATGTCGACGGATACATTGCCTATGTGAAGAGGCTTGGTGAAACCAAGAAGAGAAAAGCAGAAGACCTGCTTCTCAGTAGAAAGGCAAAGGAACTCTGCAGCTAGCTAGTGTACTTTGGGCACTTGAAGTGAACTTCATAAGTAGCATACAGAATTGTTGCTTATGGCTTCCTATTGATACCATTATTCGTCGCAAGAAGGCATAGTTTAGAAAGATGGGTGGAGTTGCAGACCTGTACATAACCTTTGTTCCAAGCTGTCAGAATTCCCTCTAAGTTGCATTATTAGTATTAGGCGTTGTTACTCAATTCAATACTGGATTTCTTTCCTCTCTTTTCCATTTCTTTTTCCTCTTTTTGTAAATGCATCTCTCTTACCCAATAAAACCATCTTATTTGTACAGCGACTCGTATGTCACTGCTTTTGAAACATGACAATATGACATGGCTAGTATCTCATCTCATATGTTTATTATAAGTTCTTATCTTTAGATTATATTAAGACCCTGAAATTTCCAGACGCTGTTCTACCAGAGAAATGTAGCTAGCTACATTATCCAATCCAAGGTAACATTGTTAGTGCAAGTAATTCAATTATGGAGAACATCTGCATCACAATGGCTGGGTCAAAAGTTATATCATAGAATTTTACTCATTGATGAAGAAAGCTTAACCTTTCACTTTTCTCAATGAACGTGTCTAAAAGTTATATCACCTGCTGAGAATACTGTTGGATTTTCAGGTGCTGAGTATACGTGCCGAAACTATCTTTGTCAATTGCAATTTCTTATCTAATTGCAAGCTTCAGAAAAGAACTTCAAGGAGTTCAAAAAAAAAAAAACTGCAACCTATCATTTACACAAGCACTTTGCTAGCCAATTAAAAAGTGCTGTCGATTGTAAAAGCAAAGCATATTATGGTGATGCCACAACAAAAATTGAAAACCGGGGTTGCAATTTGAGGCTTTTAGGGATCTTCCCATACATGCCAAAAGTTAACTATACAAAATATGAACTGAAATCATATTATACTGGCTTCGGTAATGTCAATATAATACAGGAACCAACAAGGAGCCTAAGCTCCTCCATCTAGAATGTGGCACAGCGCCACTGCTAATCCAAGAGGCGGGCAGGGCCTTACATTGAATGTTAAAAAAGGGTTAAAAAGAATAATGGATACAATGAGATGATGCATGCATCTATGATTACAAATTGTTCAGATCTGGAGATCATCCAATGAGAGCTCATTTGCTGTCAGCAATTTTAGTTTCTGCAAGTCAAAAACCAACCACCAGCATTTTTAAAATAACTGCTTGATATAGAGGATGGTAGGGGATGCTTGTATGGGGATAATAGGACAAGCCAAGCTTTGAAGATCAAAATTAAGTTTATTACCGTAATAAAAGGCGCAGGATCATCAAGACACGAGGAACCCAGAACAATTTCCCTCTTCAGCTTAGCTGTGAGCTTGTGGCAAACCCTAAGCTGAAAATGAAACATTTTATAAGCTTTTTTCTTTTTGGACAGTATCTTATAAGCTCAATAAAGCTAGAAAAGGGAGAAGTGGAACACTTTCATACCTCTGATCTAGTAGCTCCACCAACTATAACTACAAATATGCGTTGGCCCATCTTCTTGAAATCACTAGATGCATGCCTTAATACGGAGTCACTATAGGCAGTGGGACAAAAAAGTAATCATTGTAAGGGAAAATAGAGCTTTTCTAATTAAGGCAGATTTCCAAAATGCACGAGTCTCACAAGCCAGCTCTGATTATTTAGGGTTTCGTGACCATGCAAAGATTTAGATTTAACAACAAACCAAGGAATAGAAGAAAATCGATGGACAGATAGAAAAATGACGACTTAGGTCCAAAATACAAAATTATTAAGTGAGCTGAACAGACAACTCAGCTGCACGCACAGGTAAAGGGACAAGATACCTTGAATACCCATCATCAGAATTCCGTGGCCGGGCCCATGTTGGTGTCCGTCTTGATCTCATTGAATGAGCAGCTGGAGGTTGCTGTATAGATGCCACAGGCGTTCCATGAAAAGATGGACTTGGGTCATTCAAGCATGGATAATCTTCCTTTGACAGTTCACCTTTGTTAAGTTTTTCTATAAGTTCCTGAAAGAAGAGAAAATTGTCGATATGGTAATTCACAACTATGTTGCTTTAATAATTGAAACAGAGTTACATGATAGACTCATTCTACCATGATATGATGATGATGATGATGATGATACGATGGAGCCCTTAATTATTCTCTTTATATGATGGTACATTTACAATGCAAGAAAGGTCTCATTACTAACAATATTTCTCCATGTGAATTTCACCAGCAAACAAATGTTACATTTATGCTCCATTGAATACCAAGAAAACATTATAAAGGAAAATATATGACATTTTGCAGCCTACAATCCATTTACATAATAACTTCTAAAAGATAGTTCCAAGTCCTCTTCTCTAGTTTAACAATAACAGCACTACTATAAAATAATCCCGTCCACTGCCACCCCAACATAGAAGTATATACAGTACTTGCTCTTTAGACCTTCTATTTAGGATAATTTGGTCATTGGATGCCTACTCAATAAGGGTTTATAAATTAAGAACTAATGAAAACCTCAAATTGCCTTGAGGTCAGAAATTTCATTATCAGTACCCTATATTTGGTTCTGTGATTCGAAATTGAAAAGCTTCAACAACATGGTCATCAAATTAAACGACAAGCTACTCATTTATATTTTGGTTTGATTGTCTCCAAAACAGGAACCAAATATTTTACAGAGTTGGAAGCAGTACCATAAACCAAAATATCTTACATAGGTGCTCCAAACATACGACACTTAACAATGGATAGCACAATCATTGCACATATACTAAGAAGTTAGAACTGTACAAAGGAATATTTTAGAGAGTTGGAAGTAGTACCAAAAACCAACATATTTTTACATAGGTGTTCCAATCATATGACACTTGACAAAGGAAACCAACTGAAAGGTACCTCTATAATGGGATAAAAGCGTGAAAGCTTCCATGTATGTTCTTCATTCGGACGTTCTTTCCTACCTGCACGTTTCTTCTGAAAATTTAATAGCTTCCTGTTAGATATTGATCAACTGATTGAAAGAACTCAAGAAGCATCTAATAAAAACATTCACCTTATTATGAATATCAAACTTCAGAGAAAAAGTTCCTGTTGAGCTTTTTTTGGTATCTGATAATCCCCCAAGCAATCTCATGTTATTCACAGCATTCAGATCATCGGGTGGTAATTCTGCTAACTGAAAACAAAGAACATTACCACATATGAACACTTGACTAAGATTAGATATACTGATTGACCTTTGGGTGGTACAAACCTTCAGCAGACCAAGACCCTTCTCACCCTCAAATTTCTCAGGATAAATGGCTGCAAGAATCATCAACAAGCGCAACTTATTTTCACCAGTTGTATCCTGCATAAAAACGGTAAATGTATTTTACAAAAGATAATGACAAGGAGTCTGGTTCACCCATATATACTTCTAAAGTTTCTTACACGTTTTTCCCTCAAAAAATTGATCACATCTTTCATTCCTGCATCTCCAAAAACAAGATCCTGCTCCAACTGCCCAAGGTCCTGAAGCTCAAGCTCCCTGATGATTCTGTTAATTTTCCCTGCAATCTGGAGCAATAAAACAAATTTGCTTAAGCCATGGTTGCCATGCTCAAAGTCAACAGCTTGAATTTTCTCATTCATTCAATATGCTATCACTTCTGAGGTGAATCTTACTCCATGTTGTTATACTTCTATTTAGTATTCAGTGTATAACAGAAATTTGAGCCATGTTGTTATACTTCTCTTTGTCAGGTCAAAATGAAGCCTTGTATACAAAGACAAAAAATCTTTCCAAATGGGATATTGGCAGACAAGAAAATTCAGATTCAGACAAAGGTTGCAAATAAGCAATGTAAGTGGCAATAGAATAATTGGTTATGTGAACATATCACAATGCATATAAGTTGTTCTTATTTCATTTAACAGGTGGGAAACATGTTCTTATTTAAGAACCTTATTAGATAATTTAATTCAATAAATGAACTTCAAATATAGTTACACTGTCATAAGTTGTCTTGACAGATACTTAATAGCAACTTAACTACTTTAACTGGAAGTTTGAATGCCATCTTAATGGAATTTTACGAATAAAAAAGATTTCAAACTAGATATTCTATCGAAAAACTAACCTCTACATGAAGGGAGAGCTTGTCGATTTGTTCACTATATTGTGGCAATGCTTGAACCATCTTTTGCAAGTCCCTTGTAGATAGTTCACGAGAATCTCTATATAACAGGTGAAGTTTTAGGTGAAAAACAGAATAAAATGGGAACTGACATAACAAATGGGCTTGCATAAGCTTCAAACTTTAAAAACAAATTTACTCATTAACCAATGATTCAATTAGTAGAAAAAAGGAAACAGGCAGGAAAATAATAAATGAACATAGTCAGTAGAAAAAAGGAAACGGGCAGGAAAATAATAAATGAACATATTATCTACATAGAGATTTGAGTTATAAACAAATAACAAAAGAACGAAATTCCTTAAAAGACAAATCCAGCTACCTTTCCGTTTTACAACATGGAAATATTTTACAGGGTGGAAGCCACCCCAGATTTGTCAGCAAGGCCCAAATAGACATTTGCATACTCTTTATTGGACAACCGCAGGTGCAGCTCATGGGGTAATTTAAAAGACATGTCAAAGCAATCACAAACCTCCAGAGAGGAAAAGTAGCTCCTTAGAACTAAATATTAACAAGTAAATGCCATGAATGAGTCTACTTGCCAAATAACTCTGTATAGAATTCTCCATTGTTCTTTAGTTCATTATGGACCTTTTAACTACAGTAACTTTGCATAATGCATATATATGCTTCACTCTGTATAGTTTAAAATATAAGGATTTTCTACTAAAAACCACACATGCTTGGCACCAGAGCTTTGCTGTATTAACCACGAAGCGGGTACAAAAAAGTTGGGTTGGCAGAGCATACAGAAAATTCCTAGCACCAATCAAATACACAAGATATGGGACACACATGTTTTGGATCTTAGTCATGTAACAATGATTTGCACAATTAAGGATCACTTAGAGACAGGTTCTGCCAAGAACAAAAAAGGAACACTGTGCCAAGTTGTAATTCTTTAAGAGATATATCCCCGGACAAAGCAAACTGGTGAAAAATAAAAATCCAGCCAAGCTGCCCTATTTATTTGGAATGAGTTTTTGTTGCTCTCTTTCATTTGATATAAATTTCTTGACGAAAACCAACTTTACAACAGTACATGCATAGCTATCTTGGTGATGATCTAATTCACAATAGTCCTTGTTAGTACTTCACTATCCCAGAAATAGTTTCAAACAATTTATAGCCAAAAATACTCCTCTCTACTTAAGTGAGCCATTACAAAAGTAAGTTATCTTCTGTATTGAAGAAAACACCAGCAAATTAATATTCATTTAAAAATCAAGAAACTAGTATGCTGATTATGAATTTTTAAGAGTACTTATAAACAACCTTGAACCATGAAGTTGTGCAGCCTTATTCTTTGATACGAAGTTGGTCATTTTCTCATGCAACCGTTCACTAGCCTGACAAGGTTATTTGTGATTCAGAAAAAAAAAAACAAAAAAACAAAAAAACAAAAAAAAAGAAAGAACGAACTAATGTTATGCAAGAAAAAACCCCAAAAGATAAGAATATGCACAGGACATACATCTGCTATATGTGCATGGCGAAGCTCAAGCCAAACAGGATCGTGATCCTCTAAAAGAACCTCTTTTTTCTCAAGTGTACCAGTTTTGCTTGGAACCTGTATATACAATCCTGTGATAAAGTATCCAAAAGAGACACACAAATTTTGAAAGCATAAGTAAATAAATGGACATTGCAAGTTACCTCATGCACATATTTATTTCCGTCCATATTTAATAAGTCATGACACATGGCATCATATGTCCATTCGTGTATAACAGGTGCAATCTGAAATTCAGATAAGAATATTCATTATAATAATAAAGACAAGGACGCAATAAGCATGATATGTGTTTATAACCAACACATGCACCTAAAAACCTGATCTACAGATCTGTCAAGGATAAGCAACTCGCATGTTTCTGTCTCAGGAAAGTTCGGAACTGTTTTCTTATATTTCATGAGACAATCCCAGACCCCAGCAGCAAGCTTTGTAGGAATTAAATCGCGAAAAGTGGTCATGGTGGTGGCATCAAGTGACTTGGCAGCTCGGTAGCGCACAAGAGGAAATTCCTAAGAAAATAAATACAAATGGGTGCTTCAGTAAATTTTCACAAAATCTTCATTCTTCACTCAAAATATGAAATCATTATAACATGTACCCTTAAGGAAGCAAAAACTGTGGCAACGCGAGCGGCCATCACATTCAAGCATGCAACACCTTTGCGTGAGTCTTCCTCATCCCCATAAAGTTCCTCTAAAGCCCTCTCATTGTTGGTAATAAAACCCTGTGCAAAGAAAATCACAGATTAGAAAAACAATGAACCTTTGTTTTTGACAAAATCACTGTAAAATATTCAGGAACATTTGTTGAGCTCTCATATATAAATTACACGAACTCTAGAAGTATTTCATGTGGCATGAATTTTTTTATCATTTAAACATGAAATAAGGGTCTTGACAATAATCAAATATTCAAATATACAAAAGGGACTACTTTCTAGTTCCAGCATAAGCATACAATGCAAATCATCAAGGTGAACATAAACATACGACCTATAGAATGAAAATACACATCACTAACTGACTATTAAAAAAAAAAAATGCTAATATATACATTTGCTATAAGACTTATGTAAAATCTTCGCTATGTTTGTATGAAATAGGATTATATAAGCTTTATAATAAATTGGATATTATTGACAACTTCAATTAACAAAGGAATTATAGAGTATGTAATATTAGAAATTTGACAATAAGAAGGCCATAAATGTAAAAATGTTGAGTGGTAATTATAAAATGTTTTAATAGTCTTTAGCCATGTAAGGCTAATTGTAAAAGAACCCCATGAACGTGGGCATGCAATGCTTGATGTGGGGATTAATTATTCAAATTACAGCTGAAATGTTTTCGGCAAAACAATGCGTATTACTTATAGCATGTGAGTTGGGCTGTCACATCTGGGCCGCAGTGAATATGGTAGTGTAGTGGACGGGTCTGAATCCTGGGTTCCTATCATTCACTCAATGTAGGAAACCCATATAAAGTACTGCACAAGTTTTCTTTCTTTTTAATTAGCTAAAACATTTGGGTAAGAGGGAATTTGAATTTAAGACCTCCTTTCTAGAGGAGGGGTGTGACTATGAACTAGGCTACACCTCTACTACAAAGTACTGCCCGATGTTGAACTAAAAAGAAAAAAATAACTATTTACAATCTCTGAACAGAGCATAGCATCTTGAAGACAAAAGAACTGTAATGAATTCAAGTAAAACTTTGACTATAGAAGCCAGCAAACATCATTAATCATGTTAAACATGTTTAACTCTGCACTCAAATCCCACAAGTGCACTGATAATCGTAAATTGTTGGCAATAAAAGGGGCCAAAAGAGCCATATGGTACTGTCATCCTCTAACTTATATTTGAACCTTAGATTGCGAACATAATCTATCTAGTAGAAAATCCTATGTTGTCAACCAAGAAAAAACAAGAATCCTTTTAAAAACACATACTTCATATAAATAATGACTGCAAATAATGCATATGGGATTAAACAAATAGACTGAAGTAGCACCACATACCTGGCTGTCAATGGCAAAGTACTCCAAATTCATCTGCATATTAATTCAAATTAGCATCTGCTGATTAACTGTTAACCAACAACAAAGAGAAAAGGACGCAACTGGCTGATACATAAAGTTCTGCAAAATTATTAATTTATACACAAATCCAAAAACGAACTACAACCTCTCTCAATGCAGCTATGCGAGTTAACACAGTTCCATCCTTCTTGATGTGACTCACCAACTCTCTTGAAATAGGTGAACTGAAGAAGACAAATGCCCTTCACAGAGGAAAAAAAAAAAAAAAAGGGGGGGGGGGGACCAGAAGATTCAGACTTCCATATATCACACAAACAAGTAGCACAAGGAAAATAAGTAATATTCCTGCACATACTTCCTGTATAATGGTGATCTTCCAGACATGTCTGACAAGAACATGATAACACTGCAAATTAACACCACAGAGAAAGAGAGTTAGAAAGGCTTCCATCCATAAGCCAGAGGTTAAAACCCAATAGGAAATAGAAAAAAATAACGGTAAACACTTCAGCATTATCATCAGGGAAAATTTCTTATTTCATATTCTACTCCCAGAATAAAACAGACATGAGCATTGCTTATGATTTCAGAAAGTGAGAAAGAACTAATAAAAAGTTTTTGGGTCAAGGGAAGGACACATCTAAGGGCAGATGGTGTAAGAACAGAAAATTACTGAATAATCATCATTCCAGTCAAAGTTAATAATGTACTGAATAATTCGGTACAACTATTAGGTCTCGAACCTGTGTTTGATAAGTTTTGTCAGTGTACCACTACTCCCAAAAGCTTGAGTTGTTAGGATGGGCGCCAATAATTGTTTCATATTCTAGCATCCCCCTCACGTGTGGGGCTCTCTCGCTCTAATATCATGAGAAATTTTGTTAGTTACCAATATTTCTAAAATCTTAAGTTATTAGGATCTCTCTCTCTCTCTCTCTCTCTCTCTCTCTCTCATTTGCGAGGCTGATCACACACATAGTGGAGGCTATTGCAAGGCAGTCCTTAGTTCTTACATCAATGGGGAAAGGAGAGGGCATTAGTTGCAAGTCCTTTTTTTCTTGTCAGTGTTAACTCTAAATTCATTTTTAGATTTAAGCAAAGTGAATGAACAAGAAAATAAAAAGAACAAACACAACAGACACAGAGAACAGCACAACAAAGCACAATTGACTCGAGTCAGTCAGAACAAACAAATTCTTCAGTCAACCTATTAAAGAGATATTGATCTTCATTTAGTTAATAACATTAAGAGAGAAAATTAACCAAAAAACAAATAAAAAGTATTACTTCTCTTTGGTAGGCTGGATGAAGTATATGGCATCCATGGAGGGCAATGGCTGTCTTCGCCTGTATATGTCCTCAACCACTGCAGGAAAATATGAATTCTAGTAACATGTAGAAATAAAACCAACTGAAAATTTATTAAAAGCGCATGTACCAGGTATAGCATCTTAATTTTGTCAACGCCTGAACCATTATCTCAACAATGATATGACTAAAAGAATTTCCTTTGTACTAAATAGTTGATTGACTTAACAAAAAATAAATAACGGGGGGGAACAGGCAACCGCTTGTCAGCTAAAAATGGCAACAGATATAACTCAGTACTTTGCGCCATCTAGAAAACTAAATACCATCACAGTGACCAGTCAGCACCAATCATATCAGAATGGAAGAGGTAGATACTATCAGAATGGAAGAGGCAATGTGTTTGATATAATGTAGTTCAAGAAATACCCTGCAGCACCTTGTTCTAGGGTTAGGTAAAATGTGGTTGACAAATAAACAGGAGGATATAACTTTTATCCAATACCATGCAGCTGATAACAGCATAGAATGGGGAGAAAGGTGATACTAAGGCAATGCTCAAAAAAAAAAAAAAAAAAAAAAAAAAACATTTCAAAGAAGGTCCTTTTGATGCTTACATGAAACACCTTCATCTGTAATATCAGCCATTTTGCACGCGTAAGACATTATCTTAACAGTAAGTTTGTCCATAATAAGTACCTACAGATATATAGAATCAAGGACCACATGAACATTGCAAGTGAAAAAGAAAGTTATCAACAGAATGAAAAGTCTCAAGGGTTTATAAGAGAGATAAAAGATGATATTAACCGGTGCAAGAAAAGTAAATGCATGGCAGCTTATTACAGTATCGCAGGTTAACAAAATAAGAGAGATAAATAATTCTTTACCCTAAAGCAACACTTTTCATACTTCCAAGGTCTATTACACAATACCTTCAAGGTTTGATCAGATCATTCACTTACCAACCCTATTCCAGAATACAGATAACTTTGAGAGACCCTTATCAGCCCTCAATATTGATTAATTCTATCATCAATTAAAGACAAAAAAAACCAACAAGTTGTATACACATAAGAAGCGCATCAAACACATGTATTTTCTGTTGATGGTTTAAAAAAAAAAAAAAATTTCCCAGTTCTTTAATATGATCTGACACTTTCAAATACAAGAATGTCATCAAATATGTATCCAATTCCTAGAGCCTATGTCCATGAAACATGTGAAAAATCTTTTCAATTATACACACATAAATCAATAGACAGATGGGTCGTGTGAGTGTGGGTGTGGAGAGAGATAAAGTGAGGCATGAAACCTCCAAAACATCCACAAGAAATACATAGAAGAAATTTTGTACCACGAATGACAACATAATACAAGCTGTATGTACCTTCCAAGTTGCTTTTGAGTCTCCCGTTTTGCACGACCGGAGCATTTCATGCAATAATCCTAAACATAAACATGAACAACGAAAACAGATTAATTACCAGGCGATCAGTCAGCAAAATAGCCAAGCCATTAGGCCCACTATTGATATAAAACAAAAATTATAATAATAATAATAATAATAATAAAGAAAAAAAACAATATTGACAACATCAACTATAAACAATAGTAACAGAAACATAACTAATGAATGTAAAGCACAACGAGCTGTACAAGCAATACAAAATTGGCCTAGCTGGTGCACATTGCATCACAGCGGAGAAATGCTTTATGCTCCTCCGACATTGCACACACAATACTAGCTCACATATCAGTAACTCCATAATTCACAGGAGTTGTAGTTTCTGAAAATCTAGTTCCATTTCACTAATCACTAAGATCGTTCAGTAAGCAATAAATTTGGAACCAATTAGAACATAAATTCATTTACTTACAGCTTCAATAAGATGCTGCAACTAATTATCAAATTCAAATTCAGCATCAAAGAAATTGAAGTAAATTGAAATGAAAGTGAGTGAGAAAGAGAGGGAGGGAACTCACGTTCACGGGTGATTTGCTTGAAATTCCTGTAGTCGCCGCCATAGGACGACGAATCGGAGTCGGAGAACGACATCGGTCCAAGCTTTTTCTCTTCCTCTTCGTCTCCGGACCGATCGATTCGAGAGCGAAAAGGCTCGGAGAGAGAGAGATCGCGCACAAACGCAGTCGGAGAGAGAGAGAGAGAGAGGGGAAATGGAAATTTCCTTTTTTTTTTTTTTTACTTAAAGTGGAAGTTAATTATGAAAAGGGGGTGATTTTATTTCTGGGTGGTGACGTGTTGACTTTGGGGGAATGTTGAACCGGCATAAGCAATTCGCGTTTTGGCTGAAAAACACGGAGAGAAAGACAGAGAGATACAGAAAACTAGAAAAAAAAAAGACTTGATCCCTTCTTTTACTTCTTTTATGTTCTTCTAGACTTCTAGTTGTATAGAAAAAATTTCAGGGGAAAATGGAAAATTCTTTTTTTTGGTTTGGGAAAACGAAGATGAATAGAAAATTCTGTGCTGTTGTGGCTTTGACTAGATTTCACAATTTTTTAAGAAATTATAGTTTTTGACGTGTGACTGTAAATTGCAAATTGATATATAATACTCCAAAATATGCTTTTTCACATTTATTTTTTATTTTTAACTTTTGAAAAAATATATGAGGGCCGACCATCATGGCAAATTGGCAACTAACCATAACGGCTCCGAGAGAGAGGGGCCATGGAGCACTAGGACTTCTGAAAGAAGATTTTTAATTTTTTTTTTATCTTTTAAGAGACAAGATTGAAATTAAAAATTTAAATTTTTTAGGTGTATTGATTAAAAAGCATTTAGAAGTCTCATTTTTTGTTTCTTAATAAAAATCACATGGACATTTTTTTTGTATCCACTTGTTGCCAATATAGTGCTGCATTCACAAACTGAACAATGGGTGACTGACTAGCTTCAACCTCATACTGGACAAGAGCTATGTTGGCAGCATAAGCCCACCTCAACCTCTACAGCTATGCAGGCTATGCAGGCCCTGTTCAGGCCATATGTAAGCCCAATAAAAGACCCCAGAGTTCAGCATCAACCTCTTGGCCCACTTGGCCCACTCCCAAGTTGACAGCAAACCTAACCAAAGTCCCCATTATGGTTCCTCATTAGCTCCAATTAACCCAAATTTGTTAGGCAACACATTGTGTTCTAATTGGGAATTTAAATTAGCATTTTGATTAATTTTGTGAGACCAAAATTTTCACAGCCCAATGGGGACTACGGATTCTCAGCATAAAGTAGTAAGGGATGTTTTGTGAGAAAAGTGATGCATACCTTGGCATGATGTTATGTGTGTATTTATATAACCTTGAGAACATGTATTCTATTAGAATAGTAGTGAGTCAACTGTCCCTAGGATGATTTTATGCCCCCCACAAGCTTCATTTCAACTGCAGCATAATTGACTATTACGCATTGCAAAAATGGGTTTAGGGTTTAAGGTTAAAATCTGCTTGCTTCTCTACTTTCAAATATGCTCCCAGCAGACCACTCTAAAAAATATCGGCAAAAAAACAATCATGAAACTATGAAAGAGATAAGACACAATGAAATATAAAGTCGAGACACAAAAGTTCTAACTCCTAAATATCATTCTCAGTCCTCACTCAAGCCCCTTCTGGCATTTATCTGTGGCCTTGATATCCACAATTTCACATAAAACCAATTACAGAAACTGAGGGACCAAAGAATGAGAAAGATGTATGATATCATTGATATGGTAGTTCAAAGAAGTCCAAATTCTCAGAGAGATCTACAGCCTGTAAAGATGTGTTGTACTGTTGTGTGGTCTCTGAGGGACAGCAGCATAGGGGCCAATAAGCATATGAAACCATGTGCCTACTGCCTAGTCAATCTCTGCAGCTGGTTAATAATCATTAGCTGATAAAGTTTGGTGGCACCGTGTCACAACTTTAGAAACCATTCTTCTATATCTTCTAAAAATCAATTTAATTTTCATTAAGATATGCAGAATTCAAACATGAAAAAGCTACTACATCTTTTTTCTTGAAAAGAAAAGAGGTTACTATAAATATGTAATAAAATGTACATGTTCTAATGACCTCTAGCTGCAGACAAAAGATATAAAGTTAAAGAAAGGGTTTTGGAAGCTTTGATACAGAGTGTCACGTGTCACTGAAAGAGTAAGCAGCCCAGGCTTAGCCTTTTTGCTTCCCCAAACTCCAGCCCCAATACATTTTCTTTTTTTCCAATGAAAATCTCACCCCAGAAAGAAACATCAAACATCTCTCTCAGGTCCCAATAACATTGTACACTGTGAAAGTTTGACCCCATGCACTGAAACAGTAAAAAATCCAAAATTAAGTTGCAGGCATGCTTGAACTTGATCCCAAAGAGCGATTTGTATACACACATTTTCTTACATATTAATACATCATTTCCTTGTCAAACATAGTGGGTTTTCACCTTATTGTGCATGAGTTGTGCTTTTCAACACAACATAGGGCACTGTGCAGAAACTTGCAATACTCAGAAAAAAGCTTCTATTCATTTCATAACATGTGATGATACACAAAATAGTGAAATACCAATCAAATTCAGAAGCTCCCAAAAGCAATCACTAGATTATTATTTCACATGGGGCCTTTTCATCTTTGGTTAATTATTTCTTTTGAGCACTGATTCAATCCAACTTGCATATGATTATGTATATAGGACCCATGCATGAAAACAGTCTTTCTGGACCAATAATAAACTAACCAAAATATATGTGTTTCAAATTTGATTAAACTCTAATTAAGGTGATGATAATTGGGCCAAACCCTTACTAGTAGTAGTGCTGTTGTACCTGCAGAGCACCTTGCACTTGACCACACTCCCATACACATAGAACCCGGGTGCGACCATGATCCGAACCATGGATGGGACCAACTTCCTCGCCTTGTCCGCACCCATGTCCTCCATATAAACCGAGTCGAACCCGATCCCCTTGTCCACCCGAAAAATGGGCAAGCTCGGGTGGACCGCGGTGGCCAAGAGGTGGACCAACCACACGCTCTTGGACGCTCCAAAAAAGGCCTGCAACAACGGTTCGGGCCAGGCCCGGGTCCAGCCCAACATAGCGACAATCTCACTCATCTTCCTATCACAAAACCTGCTAAACTCCTCGCTAAAATGCCTCGTCCCCTTGATCAAAACCTCGTCCCACGTCAGCCCCTTGAGCATGTGAAACGACGCCGCGTTGGCCTCGCACCTCTGAACAGGGTTCAGGATCGGGTTCGGCGAGCTCTTCTGGAACCCGGCCGACTCGAAGTCGTCGAAGAAGGCCTTGTTCAGCAGAGCCTCCAAGTAGAAGAGCAAGCTTCTGGGGTTTTTGGAGAGCGAGAGCTTGACGTCGTAAGGTTGAAGAAGGACCGAGATCTTCTCGTACACTTTGTTGGTGCCGCCGCCTCCGATTTGCCGGAGCTGCACAGTGAGCGACCGGCTCAAGAGCCGGACCGAATTTCGGGCTTCCGAGACCGAAATCAAGAAATTCTCAACCACCCCCTTGTTCTCGTCATTGAATTTGAACCCACCGAAACTATGTCGGCGGTTTTGGGCCGATGACGACGTAGTTTTTCCCAATTGGTACGGCGACGAATTGGAGCTACATTCGTCGAGACCGGACTTCAAGCCGTGGCAGTAGATTTCGAGCTTGTTGAGCTTCTTCTCCAGCTCGGCCATGGAGTACTTGAGCCTCGAAGCTTCTAGAAGCGCCTCGTCTCGCTTCCTCGTGGCCTGGACCAGCTTGTGCGAGAGCTCCGCCACGGCGAGCCTCCACTGCTCCTCCCTCGCCGCCGCGGCGTTGTTTTTGTCCGTCAACGGCGGCGGCGGCTTCGGACTACTGCTGCTCTTCCGAGTAAACGACGAGAGAATGGACTTGAGAATGCCGTTTGGGCTGGGCATGGACGACACGGACGACGAGAAGCTGGTATAGTACTTGTTGTTGTTGGTGTTTTCCAGAGGAACCACGGAGATCTTCTCTCGCGCGTGGGGTCGACACTTGTTGCACGAAACGGACCCATCTTCTTCTTCAGTAACTGAACCTGCGGAGTGGTCGGAGTGTTTCTTGGGGTGGCGTGAGCCATTTTTGTGGTGAGAGTGGCGGAGAGGTGTAGGGTGGTGCTTTGGAGTTGTGTCCGTACAACCGCCACTTGGGGTAGTCGTAGTCCCAATCCCTTCTAGTTCTGGTTCTAGTTCTAGTTCTTCTCTCTCGCATTCTTGAATCTGCAAACGAACAAATAAGCATTAATAAGTAAATGGGGTAGGTCTTAAATTAGGCATTAATGGGGTTTTCCCGAGAAACAAAGAAAGTAAATACTTACAGGGGTGAAATGGGTTGGAGGAGAAGGGAATGGTGGGGATTTGGAGGAAGAAGAAGAGGCTGAAGGTGGAGGCATGTTTTGTTTGTTGTAGAGTGGTGGTGTCATGGCACATATCTATATGCGTACAGACGTGGGTGGGTTTGCTCTTTAATCCTCAAGAGTCGTCCATGTTTCTTCACAGTTGGGTTTTTTCGTCGTCTAGTCATCATCATGGTTATGTAACGCTGTGGAGGCAGCCAACTGGTTCCCACGCGCTGTCAACCGAGAATGAACCTGGCTAGCTATGTACTTGCATCATCCCAAGATAAACTTAGATTTTTTATAGTGTGTTAAGTATGTTTTGGCCTTTTGAGATATTTATCAGTTTGAGATTCAAGGTTACTAATTTTTTATTTAGAATATATGTATAGTTGCAATTGGTGTGAATTGCTCAGTGCTGTTTTTTTTTTTGTTTTGACAAGTAAAGGTAAATACGTGTCATTTTGAGTAATAAACTTTCTGGTTTGTCACTTATAATTAACAATTTCCCCGTTTA
This sequence comes from Dryas drummondii, assembly GCA_003254865.1. Classification (NCBI taxonomy): domain Eukaryota; kingdom Viridiplantae; phylum Streptophyta; class Magnoliopsida; order Rosales; family Rosaceae; genus Dryas; species Dryas drummondii. Next base: position 2,098,134 of record QANW01001771.1, read on the forward strand.
TTCATGCATATTCACTTTATAGGTGTTTCTTCATGAAACATTGTTAGTCGGATGCTTGTCATAAATGATGCGGAGATACTTGCAGTTGACTTTAGAAATCAATTTGATATGCACAAAAAACAGAATGGTCGATTTTAATAGGCCATATTTAATTCATACCATATCAAAAATAGGTCAAATAATATATCAAATTGAAGGAAATTTCGAGACGAGGGTGACCGACCCTGCTTCACCGGGGCGTTTTATCGTTTAGGCCAAATAAATGTTAAACTTTCTTATTATTTTCGCATTTAGGATTTCTTTTTCGTTTGGGCTTTTTTTTGAAGCTAAGTTTGTAAGATTATAAATACTCTTTCTCATATTTGTTTATTATTATTATTTAGTTTATTAATATTAAAAATGAGAATTTTCTCTTAATTTTTCAGGTAAATTTCACAATTCTTTATTTTTAAAGTTTCACTTGAATTTCTTAAATTTTTACTGCATCATTAAAGTAATACAAAGTGCTTCTATAACCTCAAAAAATATTTTTATCTATTTATGTCAAATGCTATAAAAAAATAAAAAATTCTGATTCCTTGAAGCATTTTTGGCACTTGCAAAAGCATTGTCAAATTATTTTAGTTAACTTCTATCTTTTACTTTTGTAAACTTTTTAATTCAATTTTATTCCTGAATTTTTTTTGTTTTGGTTTTTAAAATATCAACTTCGATCCTCTTCTCTAACTCATGAGTCATGCCCTCACAGCCACCACCTACCTAAGTTGAGAAATGAGGGAAGTGAATAGTGAGCTAATGAGATGTAAATTGAAGACTTAAATATTTGTTATTAAAATACATATCAGCCGTCACGGCGTAGCGCAATGAATTATTTGTACTTCAATATGGTATTAATTAAGCTGAGTCATTAATTTTTGCATCATATTTAGGACCCAGTAATTCATGATCTCATTATTTGCATTACATCATATTCGTGTAATCATGTAGCTAGTTGCCTAGTCCTATAATTAATTACTAAAGCCAACGAATCTTAATGCATCCATTATTTGTATCGCATGAATACTAGGAAAAACATTAATATGAATTTATGATGGTATGATCAGTTTATCAGTTGTGTATTTAGTGTTTGAAATAAACTTGTCCATGTGAGCTATTTTGTCTTTGAAGACCATATTTAGGGCTAAAAAAGTCATAATTTATTTATGTATCTATTGTGCCTCTTTATTCAAGGCAACGTCCATCAGATATATATGGGACGAATATTCAGTTACAAGATGACCGCAACAGTACTATATATATGCTTCCAAATTTTTAAAGTCTTGGTAAATAAGATTTGATAGAATAAATAATTAAATTGATCATGTGTATTTAAAGAAGAATATTAAAAGTGTTTTTTAATTTGAAGAAAAAAATATGAATTATTTAATCCCAGTATTTTTTAGGGAATTAGAAGAAATATGTCTCTCTTTATAATTAATCCATCTTAATACACTTTATTCCTTAAAATTTAAAATTTTTTATTTGAATATACATGAATTAGCCATTTATTCTATCTAATTTTATCCTATACACTAAACTGAGGTCATAGTTTATGAATTGGTCTGAGAGCAGTTTTGCTCATCTCATAACTCAGGTGTATACTCACTTTCCATTTAAAATGCTGTCATGTGCTTAAAAAATTAACCATGAGTTAATTTATTGTATTTAATTATTTTTGATGCTATAATGATGAAAGAGAAAAATAATTTAACAACTTTTTTCTACTTTTATCCTTATCTTTTATTACTCAACTTTTTTTCATTTTTTTATTACTTATTAATTTCTCTTTTATTTAATTATTTATAATAATTTTTGCTTCTTTTGATTTTTTGCTTTTCTCCAGTACGCTTCCAGTACCCAAAAAAATCACATATATTGAGTAACAAAAAATAAGGATAAAAGTATAAAAGAGATCTCAAATTATTTTTCTCCTGATCATTGTAACATGAGATATACCATAGTAACAATAGAAATATTACCAAAGCAAATATAATAGGAACATAAAAGTGTGAAACTCTGCTGGGTCAAGATGAGGAAAATGAGAGAGAGCTCAGAGCCCTAGGAAGTGGGAAAGTATGGTTCTCGAAGTTATTGAAGCAGCTATAATAGTAGACTGAAATCAATTAGAGCCATGTATTTATGAGGATTTGGTTTTGGAGGTTGTCACATTTATTGGTGTGTTTAATTCCCTCTGAAAACTCAAACTTCCAGCTACCCACATTTATTATTGGCCCTGAGATGGAATGATGATCAAGGATGCATCCATGGATGTTTCTGCATGCGTGGATCTGAAGCCACCCTTGTGAAACAAAAGGAAGGCAGAGACTGGTGTGCATGTGAAGTTAATTAATGAGACAGCGCGTCTGAGAAGTCATTGCCAAATTGCCAAGTGGTCCATTTGTGATTTGTGCTACAATAGTCAGCAACTTAGCATTAGCCGCTGACCTGTGTCATCCATTCCGTAGGATCACGCGCATGTAAACTCCTCTCTCTCTCTCTCTCTCTCTCTCTCTCTCTCTCTCTCTCTCTCTCTCTCTCTTCTGCTCTCTCTCTCTCTCTCTCTCTCTCTCTCTCTCTCTCTCTCTCTCTCTCTCTCTCTCTCTCTCTCTCTCAATGTTGATTAAAGTTGTTTTAAGTTTAGTTGAGATTGAGTCCTATATACTAAGTTTTGTTTTTCTATGTTTAAGTACCAAGGCGATGAAAGACATTTATTTGGGTTCACAAATCTTGTACAGCATTTTGAATTAGTGTTCAGTAATAATGTCTGAACTACTTCATACTATGTTTTTACTGAATTGTGATTACTTGACAAGTACATAAACTATAATTGGAAGTTGGTGACTAACCTCCCTTTTTTTGTGCGAAGAGAAAAAGAGAGAGAGAGAAAGCAAAAACATGGAGGTTTCTAGCATCATTTAGTGGAAACTAATTCCTAATAGAATCATAGACAACTAACTTGATAAACTACAAGTAGGGCTGGGCACGACGGTGTCTCAAGAAAGGGCTTCCTAAGAATATTTGAGCCTAAATAGTTAAAAAGAAGAAACAAGACCATTTTCTCTATGTAGTGATGTTGTGGACTTTCTTCCTATATTTCTATAAAATAGAACAACTGAGATGATGCCAGTCTACAATGGCTTTTTTTGTCACTCTTATTTTTCATTAAAATTACAAGATATTCTTAAAAAAATAATAAAAAAATTTCTAGCTCATCGTTTTTTTGAAAGGAAGGAGTCTGAGTCGTCTGATCCAACCTCAGCCAATGGGTGATCAAAGTTGCAACCCATCGTTTTTGCCCCACAAGCCGATGGGTTTACCCTATATATACTCTTTTAGGTGTATAATAGGGTTTGTGAAGGCTACATAAAGCTAAAAAGCTCATGATTAAAAGCTAATATAAAGCTAACAATCTAATATCATTTGATTAATTTAAGTACTGTTATAAAACAGCCTCTCACAATTCATCATAATTAATCCCTCATATGACAAACTCTTTATACCAAACACAATTTTATCAAAAGACTATAATTAACTACTCTATTTCTATAGTTTTAAATGCCTACAAGACTAAAAAATAAAAAGGGTTTATTATGATTTGTCCCCAAAAAACTTAAGAATCCTATAAGAGGCAATACTTTCGTTTTTAGTTTTAGTTAGACTCCACACAAAAGAAGTCAAATTTAAATTTCATTTGTGAAATTCTAATCTAAACTCTATACCCAAAATTCTAGTTTTACGAGCTATCCCATTATTCCCATGCACTAAAAATTATTGGGTGTAATAAATTTAATGTGTAAGGGTATTATTGGATGATATATTCATATTAGTATAGTAATATCTACTCAAATTGTGGATTGGTTACACCACGTGACAATTTATCAGTTACACAAAATAATTTCTTCCCATATGCAATTGATATTGGTCATGAAGGCCCTCGAGTAATTATATAAATTGAGATTTTTGTTGGGAACTTTTTTCATCTTGGTTATTTTAAGTAATTGTATTTAAGTATAACATCATAATGAAAAAGTAAATATGACTATGGCTCCGTTTGGGATTGCAGCGGAAGACCCAAAAGGTACTGTGAATGACAATTCTCAATCACCTACAGCAATTTTGGTGTTTGGTAAAAAAATAAAAAACTGTTTTTTCTCACAATTCACAACTCTACACAGCAAAACAGAAAGTAGGTTTTTAGGTGATTTTGGATCCATTTGAGATTGCGGTGGAGAACCCAAAAGCTGCTGTGGATGACAATTCTCAATCACCTACAATAGTTTTGGTGTTTGGTAAAAATATAAAAAACTGCTTTTCCCCACAATTCTCAACTCCACACAGCAAAAACAGAAAGCAGGTTTCTAGGTGCTTTTAAAAGCTGTAGTGACTCACAGCAACAATGAATATTTTATTTTACTCATAATACTCTCATTGATTTTTATAATTTTTATTTGTTAATTTTAAATTAAAAAAATATGTTCATTATTAGTTATATTTTATATTGTGATAATTAATTATGATATTTTATTTATACGATTAAAATTATAATATATCTAAAAAAATAATAGGCATACTTATTTAATAATGTTGATTTTAGAAAAATTAATGCTAATAAAAATTTGTAGTCAAAAATTTAAAAAACAAGTAAAAAAAACATTTTATTTTTACCAAACAAATAAGTGAAATGCATTTTCAGTATTATGTTTATTTTAGTAATTATACATAGTCACAACATTTTTATATTAACATTTACCAAACACTTTAATACTGTTTTTTGCACTCATATCACTTTTGAAAACATAGTTTACCAAACATTCAACTACTTTACTTTACAGCTGACTTTACTTCACAGCTGTTTTTTTCACAACAATACCAAACTGGTCATTTGAAAGCTGCAGTGAATCACAACAACAATAAATATTTTATTTTACTCATAATACCCTTATTGATTTATATAATTTTTATTTGTTTATTTTAAATTAAAAAATATATTCATTGTTAATTATATTTTATATTGTGATAATTAATTATGATATTTTATTTGTACAATTAAAATTATAATATACTTAAAAAAATAATAGGCATACTTATTTAATAATGTTGTTTTTTAAAAAATTAATGCTAATAAAAATTTGTAGCCACAAATTTAAAAAATAAGTAAAAAAACATTTTAGTTTTTCCAAGTAAATAAGTGAAATGCACTTTCAGTATCATATCCATTTTAGTAATTATATACAGTCACATTACTTTTATATGAACATTTACTAAACACTTTGATATTATTTTTTGCATTCATAACACTTTTGAAAATATAATTTATTTTACTTTATAGCTGATTTTAATTTATAATTATTTTACTTCACGACCATTTTTTCTCGTAATACCAAATTGCACATATAAGAAGTAAATTAGTTGGTTTTCTAATTATTCATCGTCTATTAGTACTATTACCCGTTTTCCTTTAAAAAAAAAAAAAACACAATTACTAATTTACTACAACGACGTGTTTGAATAAGTCCTGAACCGTTGAATTCATTTCGTCAAAATCATATCAAACTCCAAAGTCAACGTTCCGTAGACTGATCTCGATTGGGGAATTGGAATTCCAAATCCCCAAAGTCGTCTCCGAAGTGAATTGCCCAATCCCCAATTCATAGGGTTTCCGATCCCTATGGTTTGATTTGTCCGTACGGTCATTACAAAGAACAGGAGCAGCAGCAATCAGCAATGGCGTGGAACACCTTCAAGTTCTGCGCGGCACTGCGCGCGCTCGGCTACATCATGGTCGTCTTCGTTCTCGGCATTGTCGGCCTCACCTATTACGCCGTCGTTTTGTCTGATTACTTACCTGCTCTCCTTCGCGGAGGCATCGATGCCGCCATTGCCTTCCCTCTGTTACTCCTGTTCCATTTTCTGGTAATTCCCATTCCCCAATTTTTTTCTCATGGTTTAAGATGAATTTTTATTTCTTATATTTATTTTGTTTGGTAGTTAGATGCCCAAATTATGGAGATTTGATCTTTTTGGCTGTGGAGGTTTGTTGGGTTGTACATTCAGCTTAAAGGCTTTGACTTTGGCTTATTTGACAAGGAAAACGAGAAGAAATTAAAACAAAGTAAAAAACTACAAATGCTTAGGATTTTGTTATTATGTTTTGAAACCAAGGACAACCACTTGGGTAGTAAAGCTAGTGACTTGAGTTTCAACTGGGAAAGTGACATTTTCTTATTTGTACAGTTGTTGGACTTTATTCTTTTGCTACTTTTAATTAAGAGAAATGTTATTTCTAGAGTTGAAATTATTAGGAGACGAGCAAGTCATGCATGTGTGGGTTGCACTGTACAGAAGAGGATTGTACATTGCTCTGGTCATAATAATTTTTGCTCTTTAAATATTGCTTCCCATTGGGAATTGTTATTGCTGGAGTAATGCATGCATATGGTTGTACTCATGCATGTGAGGATAGTAGATTGCTCATATGATGTACTCATGCATGTGGGTGTTGCACATTTCTCTTGAAATCACAATTTTAGCACTACCCAATTTAGCGGAAACAAGTATATGAATTTTGAAGTTCTAGAAATTTATCTATTTTTGGGGGTTTCCAATTTTCCTGTTTTAAACACTAGGTTGAAAAGGGTGATGAGTTTGGGAAAGTTGATTTGGTTATGTAGTTGGTGATGCTATTGTGGAGCTACTTTTATGTTGTTCTAACGGATCCTGGGCGTGTTCCACCTAACTGGAGGCCTGCAATCGACGAGGAGGAGGGTGAAGCAGCCCCATTGGTGGAATCGGAATATAGTCGTGCAGGTTTGGGCTCCAACCAATCTGTCATGGTTAGTGACCCAGAAAATCAAAAAATAAGGTTCTGTCGGAAGTGCAACAACTATAAACCACCTCGTTGTCATCATTGTTCTATTTGTGAGTATTTTTTATTTTACTTCTCACTTTTGGAATGTATTTGTGGTGTTATTACAAGGAATGGAAGATTAATTATTTCATTTTTGCATTGGTTTAGGTGGGAGGTGTGTATTGAAAATGGACCATCATTGTGTGTGGGTGGTCAACTGTGTTGGTGCATTGAATTACAAGTACTTCCTTCTTTTCTTGGTATGTTAGCTGCTATACGTTAGTATTGAAATCTCTTGAGTGTACACTTATGTTGATTGACATGATAAGCATCCTCAAATTAAACTAGAAAAGATGGGATTTATGACTTGGTATCTTTGTGACTTTTCTGCAGTTTTACACATTTCTTGAGACAACTCTTGTGACTTTGTCATTATTGAAGTACTTTATGGCATTTTTTACCGATGAAGAGATACCTGGAACACTGGGTGACCTTGCAGCCTGTTTTATCACATTCAGTAAGTTTTTAGATAGTCAGTTTTCTGCATATTTTAAATTTATTTTCCCCGTATTCATAATTGTCACCTTTCATTCTTTTTTGTTCAGTTTTGAACTTAGCATTTTCTTTGAGTGTTCTGGGTTTTATGCTCATGCACCTATCATTGGTATTGTCCAATACCACCACTATTGAGGTGATCGCTTTTATTATACTTAATCTTGTTTAGTAAATTTAGCAAGGGTTACTCTAGTATTTCTCACACGAGTTCTTGATTGCATCAGGCATACGAGAAGAAAACCACTCCTAGATGGCATTATGACCTTGGTCGGAAGAAAAACTTTGAACAGGTTTGATTTTTCCTCTCTGTCTGTGTTTGTTTTGCGTGTGTGTGTGTTAAGGTAATACAATATTATGGCATTCTCAATTTTTTATTCTTTTCTCATTGCCTTGCCTAAGCTATTTTCTATTTTATTTTTCAAATTCTTAAAAGAAAAACATTAATAAGAATAATATTGCAATATTACATTAAGTTGATGTTGGGTGACATTCTCCTAATCACTGTCATGTCCTCCATGATTTGAGTTAATTTAAGATTAGAAATGTTAAGTCTGGTACCTTAAGCTCTGGTTTTGTCTCATACTTGTTCTGGTCCTTGTCTGTTGTCTTTGACCTGTCATCTTGTAACACTCTTCTAATAAATGTATCTATGCTTCCTTTCTCTCTATGGACTATATCACACCATTAGACATTGATAAGCTGTAATGACTTGTGTACTTGAGAGTGAGATACAATACCATATAATAGACATTACTGACATGCAACTCCAGGTGCTCCTTCTGTAGTTAGTTCAAGCACTCACTTTCACATGCTAAAGGAGGTCCATATCCTGGCAAAATAACCAAACTTGTACAGCATTATGATAATGCAATATCTGAACCTGGTTTATATCCATGAGGACCCCCCACCCAAAAAAAAAAAACTCCTTCTAGGTGTTACTTTATGTGCTTGACAGAAAGAAATTAGATAATTTTTGCAAATCCAACCCCTATATTTGGCTTCCAAACCCTCACAGATGATCAGAATTTAATGTTATACCTTGCTTTGTGGTGAATAAATAGTGCTTTGTTTTTTTCCTTTCAAGTTTCTGAGCTATATATTGGAACCTTACAGCCCGACTGATCTAGACTATCTAATTGAAGTTTTTATGCAAGTATGTAATTTACAGAAGTATATGCTGGTGGTTGTTATTGCGAATTTACCCTTTATTTTGTCAGGTCTTTGGGACGGATAAGAGGTACTGGTTCATCCCTGCATATTCGGAGGAGGATTTAAGACGGATGCCAGCTCTTCAGGGTATTGATTATCCGACAAGGCCTGAGTTGAATGCACTCCAGCCGTTATAAGTATTCATGGTAGTGAAAGGAAAAATTTGCGGTTCTTTCCTCTTGTGCATAGAAATAAGGGTAGCTGAAATGTATGCTCACAAGGCTCTGTGTTAACCTGCATGCACAGGCATCAGCTCAGGTCATGCTTGATTTTGGAAGACATCATCGCTGGGGTCAATGGTGAAGACGTGGTGGGGGCAAAGGGGTCAACCGACTGCTATAGTTTTTTTTTGTTTTAATTAATTATATTAAAGCATTTTTAACTAATTATTGATAATAAATTTATTTTTTTATTTTAGAATATATTGACAATGAAGTTGATAAATACAGTACAAACTTGGATAGATTTGATGTATTCTTGGATTAATCATTTTGAGTTCCCTTCTCTTTTACTATTTATCAAAAAAGAAAAAAAAAATCTCTTTTACTCAAGTTTATTTGGCAATGATGATCTTTTTAGCCATTTAAAAAGTGTATATGAATTTTATGAATGTAACATATATTTTATGTAGACTTTTTTTGTTTAATAAATCTAGAAAAGATAATTGAACTTGGGTGCAAGGCCCGAGCGAGTAATTATATGGCCTTTTTAATTTGGTTACTCTAACAATTGCATATTTTACATAGGTTTGAAATATTCATGGTTTATTTGACAGAAAAATTAACGGAGGTATTATTTTGATACAAAATGAAAGTTGAGGTACTTTTTTACAAATTTTCAAAATTTGGGTACTAAGTTGAAATAATATATAAAATTAAGGTACTAAATTATAATTTATTCTAAATTTTATAATTATAATAGATTCATAATTTCATACGAACTAGTTAGGCCATAGGGACTTCAGTTGTTACAATAACTTTTTATATTTATCTTTAAGCATATATAATAAGTATTAATTTTATATGTTGCCTCTTTTTTATAGGTTGTACTCATGAGGTTTGGTGGAATTTTTTGAAACTCTAAAAATATCATTTGTTTAATAAAATTATTAAAATTTCATTATTTAATAATAAATTAATACATTATATTATTTTATAACAAAATAGCTATAGTTTGATATTGTGTCGATCAATTACATGTGCCAATAAGTCTACTAAATTATGCAAGATTTGTTAACACTTTAAATTTGATTTCTTAAAAAAAAATGATTGTCAATCACTTTGACATAATATGTTGGTCATAATAAACTTACTTTTTAAATTTATGATAATCAAATATAAATTTGTGTCGCGATAAAATAGTGTAAAAACTACTAATATAAATTCTTTTAAAAAAACACTATCAATGTAAAGAAAAACTTGAATTGATATAAAATGATTCGTTATTGATATATATATATCTATTTAAGATATTAGAAAAAATTAAAATAAACTATAATTAAAATTAGGAGTTAAAACTCTCCCTTGATAAGTAAAATTCCTAACTTCGCCACTAGCTGGGGTTTTAAAGGAATGATTGGATGTACGGACGAATCGTCCTTATGTAATGGCAACATGGATAAGTAATTTATAATCGTTAGAAGCTGGAGTTTGTAAGGATGCATGGTGGGGAGTGGGGACAATGGGGTCCACTGGCAGATCCAAGGTGGCGTCAATGGGGTTAATTGACCCCATGAACCCATAAATCTCCTTCTAGATGAAAAATTTTGACTTCATGATTTATGGCTTCTCCTTGAAGTTACAGGGGTAAAAAATGGTGGAAGGTGTTTGTGAAAATGTTTGAATAGAAGCAAAGAGAAGAAGAAGAGAGTGGATCACGTGTCTAGGAGGTGTAATTTTTTTTTTGTAGGACCCTATTCTTTCTCAATGTGAAAGGCAAAAAGAGGTTGTTGACATATGTGTTGTTTGAATGTTAAGTCTTTCAATTTTTGTTTTTTAAATAAAATTGTCAAAACGACGTCGTAGATAAAATTTGATGAGCGCTAGAGAAAATCTGAAAGCATCAAAACACAAAACAAATCAAATCGAAAAACCTCTCACGAAGGGATGTAAAGAAACACTCACAAGGAGATATGGAAACGCTCTCACTTATTTAAAGGAGAGTATCCTAAAGGACAAAAATAAAAATACAGAAAAAGAAAAACAAAGGAGAGAGGGGCGAGAGGCGAGGGGAGGAGCAGTTTGTGAGAACACAAGAGCCGCCCCTTTCCCATGGATAGGTTGAGGAGAATAAATAGTTTTTTTCTTTTGGGGTGGCGGCTATGGTTTTTCTTTCAAGTTAACTGTAAGAGTTGATAACAGTTGACAATTCACTTAAAATGAGGTGAATGATGTCTTCTCAATTATGTGTGTCGATAAGTCTATTAGATTGTGCACTATTTTTCAACACTTAAAATGTGATTTCTTAAAAAAAAAAAAAAAAACTTTATATATGATCGTTAATAACTTTTACATGATATGTTGGTTATAATAAATTATTAACTTATGATAACTAAATATAAATTTGTTAGCGATTTCACTAGAAGTATTTTTGTTAAAAATTCATAAATTTTTTTGAAAAAAATTTAAGTGCTTTTTGTTAATATAGTTGAAAGTGCTTTTTAAGAAAGCACCTACCTTTACTCGGAAGCTCTTCCAAGTGATTTTAGAACAAAAAAACGCTTCTTATCTAGTGTAAAAATTATTAATATAAGAAAAAACTATAAATGTAAAAAAAAACTTAAGTTGATATCAAGGAATTAAATTTCGAAATTTCGCCGAAAATTTCGTTTTTTTAGGGTGTCGAAATCGAAACACATGTTTGATAATTTTTCGGGAAAATTTCGCCGAAATTTATTGAAATTTATCGAAATTTACCGAAATTTTCGAAATTTTCATATTTTCTATTTTCTCCAACTTCAGAAATTCACCAAAAATAGCTCGAGACTCCAAATAATTCACCGAAAAATTCTACGAACTCGTATTGATGAGTACTAATTTCCTATAACCTTAAAATAGTCAAATTGCTTTGAAAAAAATTATGAAAAATCCTACTCTTATAATTTAATTCTGAAAAAAATAATAATGGTCAAATTCTTGAATTTTCATTTTCTAAAATTCATTTACACACAACTAAGTACTAAAACCACAACCAAATATCTAAGTTGGTTAAAATAAATTTAAAAAAATTTCTAATTCCTTTAAACAAACCTTAAAATAAATTTGAAAAATTTAAGTAACAAAATTACTATAAGTTAAAATTTGGGTTATTACACTTAGTGAAGACAAAGCTTGGCTAAGTAAAAGACACGGGAGAAAAGGAAGGAAAGATAAAAAATAAAAAAAAGACTGAAGAGAGAGGCACGGGGAAAAAAAGTAAAGAAAGAAAAAAAATGAGGGAGGGTTTGGGGCCTTTGGGCAATTCGAAATAAGAAAAAAAAATTTGAGATTTCTTTCAGTTATTTTAAATCTTAAACTTTAATACATTTCTATATAAAAAAATAATTAAAAGTATCCTAAAGGGCTTAAAACCTAATATTCTAAAAAATATAGAGTATAGGGTTTAATGTATATATTATAGAGTATAAAGAGTATTATGGTATATAGAATATATAAAGTATTAGAGTTTAGATTTTAGTGTATAATTAAATTATAGAGTATAAATAATATACTAATTTTGTTTATTCATTATACTAATTTTATTTAACAGTATTTACTTCAGCGTATTATATTCACCTTATATCACATAAAACCTATTATATAATTTGATTTCTTCAATGTTTTTTATCAATTTAGTAGATAATATGTTAAATAAACATATGAAAAAATTTCATTCAAAATTCCGTATTTTGATAGCAATTTCCGTCATTTTTATCTAATTTTTGTCGAAATTTAAAAATCTTCAAAATTTTCGTCGAAATTTCTATCGAAATTTCCATCGAAATTTTATTCCTTGGTTGATGTGCAATAATTTATCATTTAGATATATATATTTAAGATATTGAAAAAAATTAAAGGAAATTACACTTAATACTAGAGATTAAATGCTATCAATGAGCAAAATTTCTAATTCCACCATTGGATGTGATGTGTGATGATTATATGAGCAATTTATCATACAACTTCTTTTGTGACTCATCATGTGATATTTTTGTCTGTCTATTATCACAAGCTGTGCATTTTCAATTCGATTCACTATTGTAGCCAATTAGGTGATGATGACGTGAATTTTAATTGAGTTCATTATTTTCCGAACACTTTGGAGACTCATCGAAATTGTGAATCTTTGAAAGCACTTCTAGCAAAGGTGAAATCAAACCATGGTGCCTGGTGACTCATCTTCCATCAAAACTTTTTTTTCTTGATCGACTTCCATCAAAACTTTAGAGTGGTGATAATTTAAGTCAAAACCAATAAAGCCTATGTATCTAAAATAATAGATCGAAAGAAATTTGTTAATCGCTTCACCTTCACCATCCATATTTCTAATAAAATAATTATAATCAATTAATTTGATGTAGAAAATATAATTTAGCCTTGAAGAAATACGTCACTGCCTCCATCAATATTCAATCACAAAAGAAAATTTGGGTTCACCACTCATTGACCCGTTTGGGCTCCACATCAAGCCCATTTAAAATTTCGATCTGGTCGCCTTACCTCAATAAAAAAGAGGGCTGCTATTTGCACACCCTCTTTTTTCTTTTTGCACACACTTTCTGAAAAAAATAAAAAACACTCAAAGAAAAAGACCACTTTGGCCCTCCCCTCACCCACACACCCACACACCCCATTCCCATCTCCCCCTACACACCCCATCTTTTTGCGCACACCGGCGCAGCACCACCACCGTGCGCAGCACCACCCTCTCATTCTCTCTCTCCTCATCTCTCTCTCCTCCTTGCTGCACCACCCTCCCCGCGCCCACCACCATGCCAAGCTCACACAGCCACGCCCACCATCATGCCAAGCTCGCACAGCCCCAACGCCCGACCACGCCGCCGATGCCCGACCTCGCTCTGCCCAGCTCGCACGACCACGCCGCAGTCCTTGCCAAAAAGATGAGCTTCGCAGGCCGTTCGGCAATCATCCACCGAAACCTGCGGGTTTGTTCGGCAGCCATCCGCCGAAACCGGCGATTTCCTTCGGCAGCCACCCACCGAACATTCGAGTTGCCTTCGGCAGCCACATGTTTCTTCTTCACCGTCAACCTTGGCCGCCGCCCATACGCTGCTACACCTCCGCCCGCAGCACCTTGTCTTCCACCTCGAAGNTGGTATGGTTGATGGGGTGTGGTGGGTGAAGGGGTGTGTTGTGAGAAATTTTGTGAAATGTATAAAATAAGGGTATTAGGGTAATTGAAGGGGTGTGTTAAAGAGAAATTTTAAATTTTGGGAGAAGATAGAGAGTGTGTAGGAGAAAAGTGTGTGCAAAAAGAAAAAAAAGGTGTGCAAATAGCAGCAGAAAAAGGAGAAAAGGTTAATAAATTCCTTCTAAAAAATTCTCTGGGTAGATATTCAATGGTCTGGGGACACGTGTCATGGCGCGAACAGTAATATCCTCTTGGGTATACTAGAACCTTCGAATCTTCGATCAAATTGAACTCTCATATCTCTCTCTCTCTCTCTCTCTCTCTCTCTCTCATTTTGAACCGACAACATAGAGAGTGGCACCTGGAAGAAACCCCTTCATCGAAACTATTTCGTGCTCAGCCGTCGATTAGGGTTTTCTCGGTTCCCAATTCACTTTCCTCCTCCAAGGTAATACTCCATTTCTAACAAAAACAGAAACAAAAAAGGTCATCTTGTATCGCTCTAAATTTTAATTTGTTTCTTATTTTGGTTCTATGGATTCTATTTGATGATCAGTGAATCAATTCGCAGGGGTTACAGTACCTAGAAAATGCAGGGTGGCAGAGGCGGCCCGGGTGGACCGGGCGGCCCGGGCGGCAGGGGTCCGTTTTTCGGTTTCAATGACCCGTTTGCTGGTTTTGGCGGATTTGGTGGGCTTAGGGGTCAGACGAGTTTGATTTCGAACGTTTTCGGGGGGAGGGATCCGTTTGATGACCCGTTCTTCACTCGCCCATTTGGAGGGGTGTTCGAGTCGAGCTTTTTCGGTAACTACGAAGGCGGAGGCTTTTTTCCAGATATGCAGCACCCAACTGGGTTCATTCAGCATCAGCCTCAGGCTCAGGCTCTGACTCAGGCTCCACAGCAGCCTAGGCAATCGAGGGGTCCAATCATTGAGGAAATAGACTCCGATCACGAAAACGAAGAAGAGGATGGTGGTAATGAGAGAAAAGAGAATCCGCGAAAGCGCGGTGGATCGAGCAATGAACCTTATGTGGTGGAGCCTGATGATGAAGTTGAAACAGGTAGAGTGCTTTTAGTTAATTGGGTTGCTGCTAATGCTATTGACTTTGGTGATTATTGGGTGTTTTTTTTTTTTTTTGGTATTAAAATGGGATATTGATTTTTCATTTCTTCTCTACCTTTTGTTTCAGAGAGGAAGAGAAAGCATTCGCAGTACGGGGACGGCTATAACCGGTTTGGTGTCATGCAATCGCAGCCTCAAGCTCGAAGCTTCACATTTCAGAGCTCCACCGTCACTTATGGGGGTTCCAATGGGGCGTACTACACTTCATCCAAGACAAGAAGGATGGGGAGTGACGGGGTAAGTAATTTTGAAACATTCATGGTGTTTTTTTTTTTTTTCTTTTTCCGGGTAACTGTGTTTCTAATTTTCCCTTGTTGTGTAAGCAGTTGGCTTTTGAAGAAAGCAAGGAAGCAGATACTTCTTCTGGGCAAGCAACACACAGGGTATCTAAGGGTCTCCACAATAAGGTATTTATTGGATGCCATTGCCAATGTTTTTTTTAGTGTTTGGATTTCATGATGTTGGTTGTATACTTACATTGAGGGTTCTCTTTCTAGGGCCATTCAGTTACTAGGAAGCTTGAAACAGATGGTAAGGTGGATACAATGCAGACCTTGCACAATCTTAATGAAGGTGTGTAAATTTCTTATGCTATGCTGTGTTTATGCCACAAGGTTTATATGAGTTGCTTTAGCATATAGATACTAACTTGGAGTGTCGGATTGGTGGAATTTTAGATGAGCTTTCTGGTTTTGAAGAAGCATGGAATGGAACTGCTCAAAAACATTTGCCTGGATGGACCGATAAATTTAGTGGTTATGCAAATCTTGGTGAGTTAATATTTGTCTTTTGATTCTAAGTGATATCATGTTTGCATTTCAGAGATGGCAAAATATCCTTTTTAAACTTCAGTGATGGCCAAATATTTTGTGCACTTAACTTTTGTTTTTATCATGATGAACTTTCTGATCATTTTTGCTTCTTTACTTTCATAAGCTGTTGCCTGTAAGTGCTATTAAACGGGTTAGAATTCATGATGACTCCTTCTGGGTGAATTTAAAAAATTCTTTCAGATTTGTCGGTGTCTTTGTGTCTTGTTGCTGTGTTTATCAAGATGTTTGTAAGTTGTTTGCCTCATTTCTTTTGCATTAGGAACCTGAAATTTATTCAGGGATGATGAGAGTAGTTGTTATGCATGTTACAGAATATAATATTACCAAGCATGCCAGTGTCTGGTGTCAGTTCATTTGCTCTCCAGCATGTTAGCATGAACTTATTTGTAAGAGGCTGCATTTGCATATGTAGCTGGTCTGTTAATGTTGTTGATTGTTGTGCATGCTTCAGTTGGGTATCCTATTTATTGGGAAGTTCTGAAGTATGTTTTGCCAAGTTACACTCGGCCACTTGCCAATTCTGTGCACAGTGCACTATATTTGAGGTGTTCTTTTGTGCTATTAGCTATCAAGGTTGGGAATGAAATTTTCTTCAGTTATTCCTTTCAAGGATGCCAATACTGTGAATGCAGGGATATTTGATGCTGCTTGGCACCCAGGATGTTTTTGATGATTGTAATGTTCTTGCTATTCTCTATTGTTGTAGGAAGCAGCAGTGGACATGGGCAGGCTAGTCGGGGAGGTTGGGCACTTCCTTCCAACGAGGTTTCACAGAACCCTGGAAATGTGATACAAGATGCAAGAGACATGGCAGGATCTACTCGCTCACAGCAGTCCGGTAGGATGAGAGCAGATGTTAGGGACAGGAGCGGTTATCCTCGTGGGGAAGCAAGAGATTAAAGCTAGCACAGCTTGGGGATTGTTATATTGATCTCCCTCCACGTCTTCTTTTTATCTCCTAGTAGTTGAACAGGGTTGGTTGCATATTGGAGAATGCAGATTTGAGGTTGTGGTGGCAGGACGTCAGTAGTTAGTAACAAAGTGCTCATGTATATCAACTTTTATTGATGCCATTTGAGATGGATAATTCCTCTGGTCTTTTAATGAGTTAATGGTGTATCGAATGCCCTTGAATCTTGATATTGAAATTCACTTATAATGAAGACTTACATTCGCCAATTCTTGTAGTTGTGAAATAAGGCCTGCGTTGTGGTTTCAATTTTTGTATTGATGGGAAATATGTTCTACCTTGCTTCCATCCTTCATGTACATTCTTGTGATTGTTTTACATTATTTGAGCTTAACATAATATATAAAATTTTAAAGTTTGCGGTTGTCTAATTAGGTTATGTTACTGAGTTGAAACCTCTGTGGTTTTAGGCAGTTGTCTAACTAGGTTATGGTTTTAGGCGGTTGTCTAATTAGGGTATGTTACCGTCTAAATTAAAATCTTTGTGGTTCTTATTGGACGCAAATTTTGATAATTTGCGTTTATTCTTGTAAAGAGTATAAATATTAGATAACAATATTTCTTCAATAATTATTAATTTAATAAACTTAAGTAGTCAAGGGAAAAACCTCCTTTTTTTTTTTTGTAAGAGAAAAAAAAAACTGTATTCAGTAGTCAGTACTGAGTCTGCTGACGGGTGATTTAGAGCCACACTAAACCCAGACCCAAAATTGCAACGAACAAAAAACAAGTGACCAGAAAAAAAAGAAAAAAGAATGAACAAAACGGATATTTAAAATTTAAAACGGTTTTAGGGTTTCTTCACAGCGAAAATGGCGGTTCTGAGAACCCCAACGAACTTGATTCTGAGTTTCAGACACATCCTCCTCCAACCATCGTTGTCCTTCTCTCCGTCAATCCCTGCCGCTCTGCTGCGCTCCAATGGCGGAATCAGCTTCCGCTCTGTCCGGTGCGCCGCGTCGGAGTCCGGAGGCGGCGGCGGGAATAAGGTGTCGGCTCGGCTCTCGCAGGTGAACCAGCTCTTGCAAGAAGCCGAGGAGCGATCTCTCGCCGCTGACAGCCAGCCCCCTCCTAAAATCACTTTAGGTATTTCTGCTGATTATTGATTACTTGGGTCTGTTTGCTTTCTTAGAAAATGCACAAATCATTGGTTGTTTTACATGAAACGTTATTTGATCATTTTTGTTTCTTTTTCATGTACGTGAAGACCATGTAACTGTGAGTTTTGCAAGAAGTGGCGGGCCTGGAGGGCAGAATGTAAACAAAGGTCTGTAAACTTGTTTCTTTTTCACTGTGAATTGGATTTTGATCTTCTTTTATTGTTTTTATTACCAAATTGTTATTTTGGCTTTGCTATTGATTGTACAGTGAACACCAAGGTGGACATGCGCTTCAATGTTAAAAATGCATATTGGCTAAGTGAATGGATCAGGGAGAGGATTTTGCAAATGGTTTGTGCCTGTCATTTCTCATGACTTGTGTTCTTAAATAAGAAGAAGAAAAAACAAAAAGAAAGAAGATCACTACTAGTACTAACCCAGTCAGTCAGAGGTTTGAGATATGCTCAGAACACATAAAAGTGGTGGCTGCTATATGCTTAGAACACATAGGAGGTTCCTCGGGTGAGGGAATCCCTGCACAAAATTATGACTAATTTGGAAAAGAAATGACCAAGAACTGATGTGATGCTCCTTGCCTACCCATATCTCATTGTATTCGACAGATGTGAAACTTTAGGATATTTTGTTGGAAAATTTTGTTCTATTAATTATTTGAGAAGGTCTTCTTGATCCTCATCAATCATAATGGTGTTGCAGACTTGCAGCCAAAAATGCCTCGTACCCACAAACACACATGTTAACTTTGAGTGAGAGAGAAAGAGGGAACTGGAAACGGGGAAAGAATATTTACTCTAGAATTGTTATTGCAGCCTTGATATTTTTTTATGGGTCCCATACTGTATTTGTGATTATCGTGATTTTTATTCTTCACTGTCCTGGGTTATGAACAGGAGAAAAATCGGATCAACAAGGATGGGGAGCTTGTGATTTCTTCAACAAGGACTCGCACGCAGAAGTAAACTTCTTTCCTCTTCTCCTGGATGTTATCAATTTTGCTTATGTTTTGCCAATGCATTTGGTTTATGCAACCATTCTTCCTCAGGGGTAACATTGAAGATGCTCTTGAAAAACTTCAGGTACTACTAAAAATCAATATTTATTTCTTATGTTATTGTGGGATGATAAATTAGTGAGTAAAGATCAATTTTGAGAAAAGAATTTCCTAGTCTTTGGCCATTCCCCAAAAAATTCTAATAAATTAATGAAACAGGCGATCATAGATGCTGCTTCTTATGTCCCACCTCCTCCCTCAGAAGAGCAAAAGAAGAAGATTGCTAAAATGTGAGAGCTCTTTTACCATCTGTGTTTGCAAATTCATTACCTTTGGTTTTGCTGCCTGCGTCTTCACAATATCCCTTGTACTGTATATTTTCCATGGTCTTAGTTATTGTCTCTGTATTTTGCAGGGCAGCTATTGGGGAACAAAAACGCCTTAAAAGCAAGAAGGTACTTTCAGACAAAAAGGCATTTAGAAGAAGTCGAGGCAGTTGGGACTGACTGGCTGTACTATAGCCATAGTTTGCTGAGAGTCCTGTACATGTTAGTTCACTCTCTACTCACTCTCAATTCAGCATTCATTTAGTTGTCACTATTTTGTTTCGGTGACTAAATATCTTTCCTGCAATTTTGATTCGTGTAGAGGCCAATGCAATTCCAATTCTATGACCATATGGAGAAAGACCAGAGTACTGAATAATGGTGAAAATAGTATTATCTGGACAGAATTACTTCTTTTGATGTAAGATGATAGATCAAACAGTCAACAGGATGATGGCTGCTGTGAACATACTCTTTTGTTACATTGTATGTGATATTCAATGCTATATGGGGTTATAGGGCTTTCCATTTGCTTTGAAGAGTCATGATAAGCACGGAATTGTAAGATTTGCAGCATGCTATTTTCTCAGAGACTGAAATATTCTCCTGCTGCCATAATTATACATTGTTTTTGGGAAACAAAATTTTGAATTGATTTTGGAAAATGTTAAAAGAGGTATGTACTCAAAAATCACCATCTCTATGAGCCAAAAAGCAAAACAAAAAAATGTTGAGGATGCATTTCTAATTGATTTTCATGAGGAAACTATATACAACAAGTCTTGGGTTGGGTCCATGGTCCAGACTCCAGAAACAACTATGTACAAACTAAAGTAGTATAAAAAAGAAAACAAAAACAAAAATGTATTGCAGAATTCACTTTCTGATAACATGTTCCTCCCCTGAGTTTCGATCAACATGCTTAAACCACCTCCTCTCTCTCTTCTCTCCCTTGTTGCTCGACGCCCCTGAAGTCCCTCCTCCGCTGCTCGACACGTGTGCCATGTCCAAACCCTCCCCTACTGGCAAGAACACCGACCTTACCAAACGCCGTGACCCACAATCAATCACACTCCGCCACCTGAAGCTCGAACCGCTCTTCGAACTCGCGTTCTTGCACACCAACACAGCCCCTCGGCTGCTCAGCCTCGCTTGCCTCAGAACACGCGGGAACTCTCGGCGCGTGCAGTCCACGACCAGAAAATCAACCCCCGCCAGCTCCGCCATGACCTCCTCCGGCTCCCCGAAAGCAACCTCCGGCGACATCCCCGCCTCGCCCATGGCGGTCAAGTACTCCGACCTCGACTCTTCGTCCGGGACCACGCACACGTGTCGCCCGGACGTGTGGCGGCTGGCGATCTCGAGGCCAATGCTCGTCGCTAAAACCCCTCCTTGCGACCACGTCTCGACGATGAACTTGGCGTTCCAGCCGGCGGCCATGGCCGAAACGAGCTCTGCTACCCCCGATTGGTGACCAACCTGGCACTGCGAACAAAACCCAGATGAGAATTCATGAAATTGATTTACGGGAAGGAAATGATATTGGGGATAAATGAATTGCTTACCGATCGAACGGTGTCGATGTAGGCTTTGGCTGCTGTTTCTGGGGACCAAATCAGCTTCATTGTGCTCTCAACTGTCTTTATCGCAAACGGGTTTTGAAGTTTTAAGCTTCTTCTTCTTCTTCTTTTTCTTTGATGTGAAGTTGAAAATGTGGATTGGAAGCGGAGTTCAAGTTGGGCTTTTATTTGGGGAGAGACTTAAGACTCGGAGAGACAGCAATTAGCAAAGGTCCTACAAAGGGTACTCGTGGACCGTTGACATGTCCGACGTGTAGATTGGGATTACAACAAGGGTTCTAGTGTGCATTGTTGTGTACAACTGTTGTGCAATGACCACCAACCTGGTTTTCAGTGTCTTTTCTATTTATGTGCCCCCTTTAAAAGTTTAAATCAAATCAATGCAAAGGTTGGGACTTGGGAGTTACAAATTGCAATTTTTGTCGCAATCCCTAACATTACTCCTGCCACAATTCAGCTTCAGGTACGTATAACATACATACAAACACGTATAATACATGAAAAGACTCACATTCATTCTTTAGCCAAAGCACATATTTATGTAGTTCACTATATAACATACAAATGTATAGTTCAGTTTTTATGGCATAAATATTGTATGACATCCAAATTGATTTTAATGGTAGAAAATTTTATGCTTTAGTAATGAAAAATGAATTTATTAAGATTTAAGGGTTAAAGAATTTGTATGTAATGTATGATAGAATTTCCTTAGCTTCAATGCAACTAAATTCCATCATTTCAATTACATTTTGAGCATTTTAAATCTAAATTAATGTGTTAGTACTTAGTATTTTGTTTGTTTATATTTAAGTCTATTTTAAAGTTCATTTATCTCTCACAAATAAGTTTTGTCTCATTGGTTGCCTTACAAATATGTATATAGCAGGCCCTTGATTTTTCTCCCCAAAAATGATGGCTTCACCACTAAATAGCAATGCCTTGATACCTGCCCACAGTCCTCTTATGTCTTATCACAATCTGATTTTATATTTGATTGAAAAGGCAGAAAACTTTTATTCTTGTACGGCACTAGCAAGTAGCAACTAGGGAAGGCTATCAAATACCATGTTCGTTAAGAGTGTTAAACAACTGTTTTAATTGATTAGATGTTGAACACTTAAACCATGAATTTAATACTAATCATTTTCATTTTCAACGCATTGCTCACCTCCCAAATTCTAATACATTTGAGTATTTGACCCAAAAAATAAAAATTGCCACAGTGATGATGGTAGTACAGTAGTACTTACTGTCAATTAATAAGACCAATAAAAAATATTAAAAAAAAAAAGAAAGAAAATGGGGTTTTAATTAATAATTAGGGGTGGTGGTCTTATAAAAGGGCGGTATGTAAAAGTGTGAAACGGTCAACTAGGGACAGTTGAGGTCACCGCGTCCGTAAACCAAGCGAAGTACGAAGCCCAAGGCATCGAGAGGGTCAACGTCAGCCTCCACCTGCTGTTGACGTCAAATCTTTATCGCTTCATTCTTATTGGAAGGTGTTGCTGCCACGTCACAAGTAGACCACTTCTTCAGCTGATGTGGAAGCACCTGCCTATGGGAAATAGTTTTTATTTTTTTATTTTTATTTACACTCAAAGCATTGTTTTCTTCATCTCACAGTCTTATTACTCTGAATTTCCTCTCTTTTTCCTTTTAATTACACAGAAGGCTGAAGGCAGAAGGAAAAAGGCTTTTGTTTTTTTTCAGAAATAGAATATTATAAAGTTACAACTTACAAGTTACTTTTTCTATTATTAGGCATTCAATTTTTTTTGTGTCTACATTCTCTAAGCAGCTACATTTTTGAACAAAGAGAATGGACCGAATGGTGAAGCCATTAATTGAATTCAAGGCCACACTTGTAGATGTTTTTGAACCAAATAGGGATTATAGGTGGCAACCATTGAAACACTTTATTGGCGTAGAACGATTCTCTCCAAAGATACATTGTACAATGTTAATACAATGTACCTTATATCTTTAGGATTCTTAGAACCAATCAAAGCTTATTATCAAAATCCAAATTTGGTTAAACTAATCAAATATAATGTTAACAAATACATAAAATGTTGCATTTGTATGAGAAGAAATACACGAATATGAAATGATTTCTTATATTTAGTCATTTCAAATTCATAATATTTCAAATCTAATTCGAATACATTGTATAAATTCATTTCAAATATTCCAAATCAGATACATTCTAATATTTTTACCACCCTAACCACCACTAGCAAGCTTATTATCAAAATTCAAATCCTTGCTTTTAGATCTTTTCAGGAATCAACATCACCATTTAAAAAAAAGAAGAAGATAATATTAATAATAATAATAAGGATAAATACTCACCTTCCACAATTAAAGGGATTTTGACATTGCTTAGTGAAATTACAGCTCAAAAAACCACAAATGCAAACAATTCTAATGCAGTCATAGCCTAATTAGTAGTCACTTTCATGCCACCTTTCAGATCAGGTTGTATAATTCTCTCCATGCTTTCTTTCCATTTTTATATGATTAGTATATATACAAAGTCGGTCTGCGGACTCTGCACCCAATAACCATAATTAGGTAAACTTTCCCCTAAATTTATAATTAAACGATAGATAGACAAACATGGATTAGATTGATGCTAGCTACTATATATTGTTAACTTGCACTGCAAGCTAACACAAAGATTCCGCAAAGCACAATAACTTGTCTAAGGAAGCTCTAGTTGTTAGTCAACTTTAAAATTCTAGGGTTCATGAATGTGACCTCTAAAATTAATTAAACATTTAATTAATAAAAATGAATTAAACACACCTTCTAATGATAATCCAACCTTCTTCTTTTTTCTGGGTCCTTCTAATTTAAAAATTATGAAATATTAAAGAGTCAAACTATAAATATGGATATAGATTTTGGTGAATGAATGGTTGTCTAGTAACTAGTAAGCAATAATTATCATTTAAGAAATCTCCTACAAAATTAATATGCAGTCCACGAAATATGAGCCCATGAAAACATAAGTGGTTGCAGATAAAACATGAAGACAACTTAAATATAAGAAGAGATTTTTGTCCTTCTTCAGACCAAAAAAGAGATATTTTTGTCCTGCTTGCCCATTTTTTCCCCTTCTAATTAAATATTGTTTATTGGAATAAAACAAGGGATACGTCCGAACAAAATTATATCTTGCGGAAGAAGTAGCACAATTTATTGTCAAACACGTCTTGAGATTTTTGGGACTTCTAACAAAAATGAATACATAGTCATTTGGTACATTTGTGTTAGCAAAGCTATTAACTTAATCACTTTATAAATTATATTATATCTCGTTAATTCACATTTATTGTGAATCAAAAAATATAAAATCTAAGTCTCTTTGTCAATAACTATCTAGTTTAATAAATAACACTTGGTATATATTTTATTGGAGAAAATGTTGTGTTCAAGTCTAATAAACAACAATTATATAATAAAAAAATGTCTCTTTATCGATAAACTAATTAAACTCACCATTGCAAGGTGCACCGTGAGACATGCATATATCCGAAGGTGTAAGGTGAGAAATCTACTTGATCTTGACCAAAACAAAACCATACAAAATAATCCAATATTCATCCAAGATTAACTGTCAAAATCAAATTACTAGTGTTTGATATTTGCACGACTTGTTTGGCATCATACAGATAACCACCCCACGATCGACATCCTCCTCAAATATAAGCTTAAGGCACGTACAAGCCAGTGAGGCTAGCTAGAGGCTACAAGGACTACTCTACTATAGCACCTGATACACCAAATCTATAATGCATTAATTACTGTAGCAGCCCAAATCGGGAATACCACAGTGGCACCTGTTTCATAAACTTTAAAAGTGTATTACTCAATACTCCTGATTACTAGACTCCTAAGTTTCTTAGAACGAGTTAAGTCTCATTTGAACATATGCGGGTTGGATGGATTAGAGTATTACATGCCCACATGATTAATCCCGGTATGGTATGGTAGTTTTACAAAATCAACTCTAGCAAACATCACCGAAAACATAGATAATGTTTGAAAAATAATTACATCAAAATAGGTCAATTCAAAATACGATAAAACGGTTCTAAAGAAGTACAAATGAGAGTTAAAGTTCAAAAGGAAATCGCATTAAAAGCAAAACCTTAGACGCGATGATATGGGTATCCAAGTTCATATACTTACTTAATGATCGCACCCAAACATACAACTACTAATACCGAACAAACAAATAAAGGTTCGGCCCTATAGTGAGAGCATTCATTAAAATGGTGTGTACCCATAAGCTAGTCTCCACAGTAGGGGATTACCTCATCCGTCCAAACTCTCTGGAGATTTAGAGAATCGAGACTCAAGGTCATGTTCCAACATGTCTCTTACATACTCTTATATCATCATAGTAGTAAACAAATTGCGAAAGTAATAGCATAAGACATAAAACGAAACAATTTTACAATATTTAAAAATCTCACACACACACACAAAGTCCTATTAATCAAGGTGTGAGATTCTCCTTATATGGTGTCCAAGTTTCACCTTTGGAGTGCACTTTCACAATTCTTGCGTCCAAAATCTTCTCTCTGGATAATTGGAGATCCAAGAATTCTGACATGAAATAATGACTTTAGTCAAAAGTTAATTTGGCATAACATTTCCTTTTTTGCTAACCCAAGTTTGTGTGGTATTATTAAAAATTGTCATCCCTACCAAGATAATTGGACATAGGACACGGGCACTACGGGCTTAAAAAATGAGGCCTAAAGGACAAATCTTTTCACACGCTATGAGATAAAGAAGCCCAGTTTGAATGAAAGACACAAGGGAGTAAGGGACTGATCTTGCAGCCCAGTTATCCACATGCGCCATCTCCCGCAGGAGTTAACCGTTCTGGCTCGTTCAGGACTTTCATCGAACACTTACAAATCTCCACCTTAATTGCAAAGTACCGCCTTTAAGCATACGTGGCGAAAGCTCTACAGCCGACAAGCACACGTGTTCACCACCCAACTTCACTTGCCACCACCATAGCCCATACCTCCCTCTTCATCTTCTTCTTCCTCTTCAAAACCTCTTCGCTCCAAGCAAACAGTAACAAACAGTTTCAGAGCAACAAACAATGAACCGTTTCAAACTCTCCCTCCGATTCCCCAAATCCATTTCCTACAGTTACAGAGGCTGCCACAACAAAACCCAGTTGGAGAATGCCGGGCCGCTGGCCTCGGTCCTCAAGAACCGGGCCGTGGTCCGGTTCCGAGGTCCAGACAAGGTCAAATTCCTTCAGGGGCTGTTGACCAACGATGTACGCAGGTTCGGTGAACCCATGGGTGAGAAGACCTCGACTTTGGTCACGCCCAATTTGCCCTCTGTGTCTGTACCCCCCATGTACGCGGCGCTGTTGACACCCCAGGGAAGGTTCTTGTATGATTTCTTCTTGTATAGCCTGCCTAGGCCTGAGTCTAAGCTTAATCGGACCGGTTCGGGACCCGGGTCCGATCCGGATGAGCCGGTGGAGATCTTTGCGGACGTGGATGCTTCGGTCTTGGATGAGCTACTGGACACGTTGAAGAAGTGAGTTTTTGTTAATCACACACTTTCTCTAGCTTTGTTTTTCTTAATAGGACTATTTTTGAAGTGGGGTTTTGTTTGGAAATGCTTCTTTCTTTTTCCATTTGGATAGAAATGTAGTTTTCATTTTTTTGGGTACGAAATTTAGTTTTGATTAGAATGTGGTTGCATTGCTTTAATGCTATATAAGTATGATAAGTTAAATGGGCAATGGGATAGCTAGCTTTGTTGTATGTAGGTTGAAGAAGCCATTTTGATAAGTTGAAAAGGGTATTGAGGGGTCATTTCTTTAGCTGCAAAGTTGCCTTCTACAAACTTATTCTTATCTTGTAACTAATGACTCTGTCAAGAGGGTTTACCATCAGTGGTAGTTTCTTCATGTTGAAGTTTTTCTAGAATTTCACCACATGTAATTTGCATCTTAGAGGTGAATACAGTAGCTGGTTTAGTAGCAATAAGTCATTCCCTTTGTGTATCTCTTGCCATATGCTTTGTAGGCATACTGCTGTTACCGAGTCTTGCTTGAATGTCTTAGGAATATGATCACATCATTTGTATGATGTCTCTGCTTTCTTAGCCTCACATGTTTGCCTTTCTTTGGACATTGGACTTACCAAGTCTTCAAGATTGCTTTGGGAAGCAATTGGCTCATTTTCCTTTTTTAATACTGCATGAACTCTGTAATATAGGTCTGACTTCTGTTTCCTTATTATGTTTTTTGCAGATACCGTTTGAGGGCTAAGGTTGAGATCGAAAATGTGGCAGAAGAGTTATATTGCTGGCAGCGTTATGGGGGAAACCTCTCTGAGACATCCTCCTCTACAGAAGAACCAGAGGCTTCTAGTGTTGGCTGGGGTGCTGGTGTTGATCGTTCAGGCATGTCTGCTGCACGTGGGGGTCCTCTTGGATGGCAGTGGTTTAAGGATCCTAGATTGGATTGCCTTGGTTTCAGGGGAATCTTCCCGTCCAATACAACACGTGAGTGTTTAACCTTTTGCTGCTTTTGAGATTTTGATGTGTTTACAGCGGCACAAACCTTTTTGTTGATTAAGCTACATTTTTTTTTATTGCAGCACCTTTGGTTGAAGCTGACAAAGAAACAGATGAACAGAATTACCTTCTATGGAGAATAGTGAATGGAGTTGCAGAAGGCTCAACTGAGATCCCTAAAGGTGCATCTTTACTTCCAGCTTGATGGTATACTTGGACTTTCAATAATAGCTTATAGAATGCACATATTCTTTTGTTCTCAATTTACATGGTAACTTTCTGGCCCCGCGATCTCAGGGTTTGTGACATGTATTTTTACTTCAGTGATTCCATTGTGTCCTGGAATTTTGAACTATTTTTTGATATGTTTGTGTATTCGCAGATTCTCCCTCTAGTTCTGTTATTATCCAGTCTGAACTTGTTATTATCATGTCTAGGCGAGGCAATTCCTCTTGAATATAACCTGGCGGGTCTAAATGCAATTAGCTTTGACAAAGGGTGTTATGTGGGCCAAGAGCTTGTAGCTCGTACGCACCACCGAGGGGTCATTCGCAAACGCGTGCTTCCTCTAAGATTTGTTAAGGACAGTGGAGAAGGTAATCAACCTTCCAACTTTAACTTTCATACTTTTGTTTTTTCTGTATATCCCAATCCTTACCTTTCTGTTCTTTCAGAAGCGGAGCAGAAAGTTGCTCCTGGTTCGGAAGTGATTAATAGTGTATCTGGCAAGAAAGTTGGTACTGTCACAACTCAACTTGGGTGTCGTGGGCTCGGTGTCTTGCGTTTGGAGGAAGCCTTCAAAGGATCAGGTGCATTGACCATACAAGGACAGAAAGACATAAAGGTTGAGGCTATTAGACCAGATTGGTGGCCTGCCGAATGGTTTCAAGAACAACATCAAAGTGCAGTTGCTTAGAACGGTGGTGTTACCCTCAGTGGACTTTTTGATCCTGCATATCGTTGTTATAGTGTCAACAGTGAATGTACTTCTATACATTTATTTATTTTTATTTTTTTGCTGAAAGAAAATAAAAGGACATGTTTGGAGAAAGATGATGTATTATTATATGATTTATATCTAGTGCCAAAAGATGATGTATTATTTATTTATTTATTCATTTATGTACCAAAAGGTGTTTTGAGATCCATGTGCCAATAGTTCAGTTGATTTTATCTCTTCATTTTAACCACATGAGGTTGTAAGAGTTCATGTTCAATGCTACCAGTAGTACAATATAGGATCTGAATTTGTCATTTTGGTCCTTCTGAAGAGAAAAGGACAAGCCGCCTTTAACAAAAAGCATGACAAGCCATCACATAGCTGGTAGCTGAAGCTGCTTATTAATTATTATCTAACCAACATTATACATGACTAATTAAGCAATCAGGACAGGACTTGCGAGGTACCAGTTGCAGGCTACATCCCTAAATTGTGTGCGAAACCATGTTACAGATGGAATAAATAGTCACATACTTCTTTTCTATTCCCCGGACCCTTTACTGCATGAGGGCTTGTAGGCTTTGTAGCAGCTATCCATTTAGCTAAACACAGATTATTCCAAGCAATTCAGGGAAGTTCTTATTCCCCAAAAATTTACTTTCTACCACCTACAGTTTAGAGGAAGCCAGTAGTTCACAAACTTCACATACTCATTTAGTCCTACTCTCCCCCAAGGGTGCAACTATATTGAGGCCTCACTTGCCAGGTCAACATCTGCAGCGGCTTCTTCCACGTATGGAAAATAGAAGTATGACATCAGGAACTGACATTGAAGTTGCTCAGCTCCTGAATCACTGCCACCATTGTTGGTCTGTTTTCAGGAAGCTCGTGAGTGCACACCAGTGCCATTTTTCCCAGTGCAGCTGCTTCAGGTTCTGAGAATTTACCTTTCAGGTTGGTGTCAACAAATTCTTCATATTTGCATGATTCTGCAGCCAATCGCATTGAATTATTGAGTTGCAGTTTCCCAGATAAAACTTGGAGGACAATGACTCCAAATGCATATACATCACTTTTCTCAGTGAAACGACCAGTGGTGATGTATTCAGGAGCCAGGTATCCCATGGCAGCGCTTGTTTTCAGAGTAGAGAAGACAATGTCATCAGCAAGCAGCTTAGGAAGGCCAGAGTCCATTATCAATGGGTTAAACTGCTGATCAATGAGAACCTTCTCAACAGATATGTTTTGGTGGATTATGGCTGGTTTATTTGCTTCACTGCTGTGTAAATATCTAATACCTGGTTGGAAAAGAGCATATTTCAAAACACAGATAGAAATGTGTACACACAGGTCATTCGATTCCCTCAAACTAAACTTGCACCTCAAATTTCAAGGGTTTTGAAGAGAGAAGAATAAAGTAAATGAAACAGAAGTGCACAACAACATTTATGGTTAATGCATAAAAATTAAAATCAGAGTCCTATTGCAACAAAAATAATTTTTCAAGTGGCCTATGAATTGAAGGGTAAAAATAGACATACAGGAACAGTAGTCAATTGTACCTATATATTCCAAAGCATGCTGGCGGTACAGCATTGGGGGAGGAATTGATAAACAGTTTATAAAGAAATAAATTTTTTTAATGAAGATGACTTACCTTTTGCAATGCCGTTGACGATAGAGACTCTCTTGGACCAGTCAAGGACTTGGTTCCTTCCATCTTCCACATCAAGATATCGAGAAAGGTTTCCCTTAGGAGCAAAATCATAGATAAGATAACATTCACCCCTGCTCCTAGAGCAGCAGAAACCTTTCAACTTGACAAGGTTTTCATGCCTCAGTGAAAATAATATGTTTAGTCCCTTCCTAAATTCAGCTTCTTCAGATTTGCAGCTGGTCACATTAAGGCTCCTAACAGCCACAAGAGAACCATCTCTTAGAACTCCCTTGTAAACAGAAGAGAACTTGCTCTTCCCCAATAAATTCACCTCAGAAAAGTATTGGGTTGCAGACTCTAAATCTTCCATGTTGAACCAATGGTCATTTAGATATTCCTGGGGCAGACCAATGCCATTTCGCCCATCAGCTGATGGATCCCATCCATTAGAGTACTCAAGACTCACAAGTGGAGATGCACTTTTGCTAAAGAACTCC
The DNA here is from genome assembly GCA_003254865.1 of Dryas drummondii. NCBI lineage: Eukaryota > Viridiplantae > Streptophyta > Magnoliopsida > Rosales > Rosaceae > Dryas > Dryas drummondii. Next base: position 2,128,742 of record QANW01001771.1, read on the forward strand.
TTGGCTTGATCAGTGCTAAGCCGACCATCAGAAGGATCAGCTGTATTCCCAATCTTTTGTTTCCGACGCCTATTCCGGATAAGGGCCAGAAATACCGCCCCCACCAAAGTGACAGCGAGTGAAATAACTCCTGCAACAACTGCAGCTTGTGGAAGTTTTGTTGACTTTGTGCAGTGGGTTTGGTCGCAATGAGGTTGGAAGTTTACAGGCTCAGGGTTGGCTTTCGGAGCAGTGTTGTTTAAAATTGGTCCAAGTGGTAGTCCATCCACGTTCACTCTGTCCATGTCAAAAGCAGTGCAAGCTCTCAATGTAGAAAACCCAACTCCACATAGGTCTGGGTTGTTCTTGCATTGGAATCCTTCTTCTAATCTTTTTAGAGCTTCATTTTAAATCATTGAAATATGTAATCAGAATGGTTTAAAATTTGCACAACAAATGCTCAAACAATTCATGAAAATAAGTGAGGATGGAAAACATAGACTTACCAGGAGGGACAACTCCAGAAAGAGTATTGTTCTGGATATCTAGGACTTCCAAAGATGGAATACTAGCTAGTTTTGCAGGAATGGTACCAAAGAACTTATTAAAGCTCAAATCAAGCCTCTTTAGCATCCCCAAGAATCCCAAGCTTGCAGGAATTTGACCAGTTAGTCTGTTATGCTGCAAAGCAAGAACACTTAGCCTCTTCAAGGACCCCATCTGTGTAGGTATATTTCCAGTCAGCTGGTTACAACATAGCTGTACAACTACAAAGACAAGAAAAAAAATTATATATATGGGATTATGCTGAGATTAAAAAACAGCCAAATCTCATACAAATATCAAAATTTATTTTTCTTAGCACGGTTAATTGATCTTCATTTCCTAGAAACCAAATACAAAATTTTCCTCTTCTTTTTCTTGGTTGTCTAAGGGAGCAAATATGATTTAAAAATGACCCGGTTTTGTTAATTCAGATAACAAAATTAAATCAATTTTCCACAAAAAATGGGACCTTTTCACCAGTACAATTCATACCGACAAACAAAAAATGATAGTCCAAAAACAAGAAATAAGGATATTAATTCATTCCAAAAAATTACCAACCTTGAAGACTAGTCATGTTCCCAATCTCAGGTGGTATGGCCCCAGAGAGATTGTTCACGTTGAGATAGAGGTCAGTGAGCTCAGTGAGATATGAAATCTCTTTGGGAATCTCTCCAGACAAGTTGTTGTAGTGCAGGTACAGACCAGACAAGCATTTGAGCTCGGCCACTGCAGGCGAGACCCTGCCCGAGAGACCCTTTACCTGCAAAGAAATATTGGCCACTTTTTGGTGTTCATTGCACGCCACGCCTTCAAATGACCCACTACATGGGTCACCTTCTCTGGTCCATGACTTCAAGAACCTGTCTTCTGGGTCCAGAGAGAGCTTCAGCTGCATCAGAGCTTCAAGCTCGGCATTTCCTAGAACATGTGGTGGACTAGAAAATGCGAGTAGAAGCAGAGAAATGAGAAAATGAATCCGACCCATTTGAGATTTTGGCTCAAAAACTCAGTCTTGCTCCGAAATTCTTGCTCTTTAGTGCTCACAGTGAGAAACCCATGTCTGTTTTGTGTCTCTAAAGTCGGTGAGCTTGTGCTTGTTTTTTGTCAGTTAGTATATTTCTCTATCTAGAACTTGTGTAAGAGGACGATGGGGGATAAATGAAGAAAGAAGAAAAGGACGATGCAGTTTTTTCAAACAGAGAGTGAGAGTGCAATAACTACAACTTTTTGAGTTGCTGACAGGTTTCACTTTCACATTTGAATTTGGTTTTGGGATTAGATTTAGCTTGACAGTTGTCCATGATGGCCGTGACGATTGGAGCATTAACTTTCTATCGTAGATTCAAAGAAAGCTTGATGATTTGGTCTCTGTGACCCCCCATTGCTGCTTTCAAAGGAATAGACACTCGATGGAGTAAATTTCTGTTTTTTTGCATGTGTTCCCTTTTTTTTTTTTTTTCGTAGAATAATTTACTCCAACGTAAAATTAACAGGATAATTAATAAATAGAGAAGTTCAAATATTATATATTGTTATGTAAGGTTGTCAATTTCTAATATCATATCTTATTTTTAACATTTCTCTTCACATGTGGGGTGACTAAACCAAGCCAAACATAACATATATAAATAATATAACCTATGCAAGGTATTAAATTTCGTTTTTTTGGGGTGTCGAAATCGAAACACATGTTTGATAATTTTTCGGGAAAATTTCGCCGAAATTTTCGAAATTTCGCCGAAATTTATCGAAATTTATCGAAATTTTCGAAATTTTCATATTTTCTATTTTCTCCAACTTCAGAAATTCACCAAAAATAGCTCGAGACTCCAAATAATTCACCGAAAAATTCTACGAACTCGTATTGATGAGTACTAATTTCCTATAACCTTAAAATAGTCAAATGGCTTTCAAAAAAATTATGAAAAATCATACTCTTATAATTTAATTCTGAAAAAAATAATAATAGTCAAATTCTTGAATTTTCATTTTCTAAAATTCATTTCCACACAACTAAGCTTTAGAACCACAACCAAATATATAAGTTAGTTAAAATAAATTTAAAGAAATTTCTAATTCCTTTAAACAAACCTTAAAACAAATTTGAAAAATTTAAGTAACAAAATTACCATAAGCCAAAATTTGGGTTATTACACTTAGTGAAGACAAAGCTTGGCTAAGTAAAAGACACGGGAAAAAAGGAAGGAAAGATAAAAAATAAAAAAAAGACTGAAGAGAGAGACACGGGGAAAAAAAGTAAAGGAAGAAGAAAAAAAATGAGGGAGGGTTTGGGGCCTTTGGGCAATTGGAAAGAAGAAAAAAAAATTTGAGATTTCTTTTAGTTATTTTAAATCTTAAACTTTAATACATTTCTATATAAAAAAATAATTAAAAGTATCCTAAAGGGCTTAAAACCTAATATCCTAAAAAATATAGAGTATATAGGGTTTAATGTATAGATTATAGAGTATAAAGAGTATTAGGGTATAATGAATATATAAAGTATTAGAGTTTAGATTTTAGTGTATAATTAAATTATAACGTATAAATAATATACTAATTTTGTTTATTCATTATACTAACTTTATTTAACAGTATTTATTTCAGCGCGCATTATATTCACTTTATATCACATGAAACCTATTATATAATTTGATTTCTTCAATGTTTTTTATCAATTTAGTAGATAATATGTTAAATAAACATATAGAAAAGTTTCATTCAAAATTTCCGTATTTTGATAGCAATTTCCGTCATTTCCATCTAATTTCTGTTGAAATTTACAAATCTTCGAAATTTCCGTCGAAATTTCCATCGAAATTTCCATCGAAATTTCCTCGAAACTCAAAATTTTATTCCTTGAACCTATGTCTCCTATGTCTTACCGGGCTAAATGTGAACAAAGTACTCATTTTAGGTTACCCAAATTTCAAATATATAACAATCGTTGCTACATTGTCATTTTGGAGTTAGGTTCTTGGTTCTTGTCATTGATATTTTTAAGTCTTCTGGCTTGGCTACTTGGAATTTGAATAATAAAGATAGTCTGGCTTTCTATAACATTCTTCTCTAGTTTGAAATGTCCGGGGTCTCTGGTCAAGGAGTGGGAAACCTAACCCACACGACATGATTTTGCACATGCATCATGGCCTCATGGGGTAAGAGTAAATCTTCTGTGGAAAAACCATACAATGTCAGCATAATAATATGTTATAATTGTTTAGTTTTTTTTTATGGAATAGACTATTTTTGTGAAGAAATTTTTTATGGAAAGAACATATACGTTTAATGTGTTTATCTCTTTCATCATGTAATAACTGCAATGAGTACTTCCCCCATCACCTTTGGATTAGAGTTAGAATGAGGGATTCAAAAACTAGTTTGAGGAAAAAAAATTAAAAAGATGGGTTGACATAATTATCGTAAATTTTGCTTCTAAACAAGATGGCTGGATGCTTCCTCACATATTCTCATCAATATAAAGCCAAAATTTTCTTTTCAGGTTGGTACAAAGAATTCCCAGGTTGGCACCCAGGAACAGAAAATGTAAGGACAAAAAAATGGCTGTTGTTTAACCTTGGATTCCCTTTCTGTCTAATTTAATCATATATATCATAGCACATCATTAAAAACTAAAAAGTGTGATTAAAAATAGTTCAGTTTAATACAATTAACCATCTAATATTATAAATTGAATGCTATTTGTTTAATATGTATTTTGTTGCATGGTACCGACACTTGTGTTGTGTAGCATACATCCTTGTAGGACTGACTACTGACAATGAGTCAATGATATCATCTTCCTTCATATTCAATTTCTGTCATTATTTAATGCAGCAACAGCCAAGAGTTCCTCGTCATTAAAACCATATACAAATGAGGAATGCGATGGAATTTGAATACTCGACTAAAAAGAGTTGTTGACAAACACTACACCAATACTGTCACATAAATTTAATAGTCTCCTTGTTCTTTTCACAGTGGTTTAGCTAGAATGACTTCAATGACCTCGTTCTTGTTCATTTTGCAATGGCTAGAAAAGTCATTCTCTCACGTAAAAGATTTGAGTTCCCATATAATTAATGACTTCCAAAATCCAAGAAAAACAAAGAAAGTGAAATGAATAACCAAAATGAATATCGTTTCATATTGCTCAATTTTCTCCATATAGATCACAATTGAATCTTACCCAAATTATACTTATATTTAGTCAATTCATCTCTAATATTTGGTCTCTATAAAAGAAAATAATAGAATATCTTGTTTGTTAAGAGCAAGCTAGCTCCTACATGAGGTTTTGGACCTTTTGGTGATGGACTTGAAACAATTTCCTTCATATTTTTTTTTTTTTTTTTTCAAACAAAAGAACAATTTCCTTCGTCAAGTCCAACGTCATGCTGATTTTTCATGGTAATAAAAGAGTAGGTCTAGTCAAACACCTTCACAAATAAATCTTTTCTTTAGTAGGTCAAATTATCACAAAAGTTACGAATTTAAAATGGAAAGCAAGGTAAAGAAACGATCTTAAATATTTTTTTATTAAAATATACCAAGTTAAAGGTGGATGGTGTAATTGGATCTATCTTTAGTCAATCATGATCGAAAGATAAAAAAACTCAATGAAGTGGGTTGCCAAACCTTAGATGTTTGATTTTGAATTGGGATGCCAAAGTTTACTTTTGTGTGTCGTCCCTTTCAATGCTCAATGGCACCTTTTAACACCCACTTACCATTGTCTCATATAAATTATATGAGTAGAAAATTAATGAAGACTATTGTTAGTGGAAATGGACTAATGGCTAGTAGTACTAAGCTAGTGACCGTTGTTACCAAGAAAATAGTGTTTTTCAAATCTTCTCCGCCATTTGCGACATGATTAATGACATGGAAAAATAGAGAGGAAATCACCATTCTACATTTCTACCCTTGAAAGAGAGAAAAAAAAAAATTGATTTTCAGGTAAAGAAATCAATATGTATATTGAATTTATCAATTATGTGTATTGGTTGGTTATTCAGGTTAATTTTTATTTATTTATTGGGAACATGTCTTTTGATCCTCCACGTTTTATTTATTTTATATTGTCTTAAACTTTTTTTTTTTTGGCCAAGTATATTGTCTTAAACTTAATTACTAGATCCAATACAGAGTAAAGACAATCTTATATTGGATTCACACAATTTTTATATTTTTCTTCTCTAATCTTCTTTATAGAAATATTGGTATGAGAATGACGGGGATCTAACTAGCTAGCTACTTTATAGAAATAAAATAAAATGTTGTATGAGAAACATTACACTTTTCTCAAATTCATCTTTAATTGTTATCACTCTTTTTGTTTTTTTCTTTTGTTGCTTTTGGGTATTAAATAATTTAAGTTTTGGCTTTTACAGGACCATGGCATGCATGTGTAAAGGTGTTGCTTGGCCATAAAAGAGTAAACTTTTCCATAAGTTTGAAGAAAGTACACTTATAAAACCAAGCATGAAGCATGGATTGTTCCTCACTATGAATTATTTTGTAAAGAAACAACTTCATGTTTGGTTTCTAACCCTGCATTCACTCTTACTTGTCCCAATCATAACCACAAGTTAAAGAAATGACACAAATTCGATCAGTACCATTATTGAGCATTAGTCACACATCAGAGTCGCTCCATCTAATTTTCATTTTTTATATATGTTATGTGGATTCTAAGTACCCTAGAGTAAAAGTGAGACTATGCTTGAACTAATAAATGTTACCAAAAAGCTTGAATGAATGAATGGTAGTTAGAATTCCACATATTAAAAGCCAGGGTTCATTTACTGAGGACTCAGGTACACATGGATTAGATCACATTCACACACATTGTTCTTTTCATTTATTAATTTCTTGTTATATACATGACATGCTATCTCCTGAGAACAATTTAACATGTCCCTAGCTACCTAGAATAGAATATAACTAAAATAGCATAGTTTCAGTGCAAAAAACAGCATATATTTGGGTGATCGACTCATGGGAGGGTGAGCTAGAAGTTGGGCCACTTGGGCCTAAACTTCAAAGGAACCCAATCAATCGATTTCTATGAACTTCACATGAAAACGAACCAATTGGACTTACCACATTTAATATCAAGGCCTCATGCCCATATCCTCAACCCAGAGGATGTTGAGATTGAGATCTTGGATTCAGACATACATGTAAACAAAAACAAAAAATGCTCCTTCATCGACAATCCCGCTCTCACGGTTGAAACTTTTCAATCAAAAAATTTGATTTCAAAAGCTTCATTTGAAAGGAAGGGCTATTCAAATGTAGCTCTTGGCTTCTTTCAAACATGGGTATTATTAAAAATTAATATTCTTTTATCATATATATATATAACATGTTATGTTATTTATGTGAATCATACATTTAAATAAACATTTACGTGATTAATTGTTGATTAATAATTGACAACATATATAATATCTCGCAAAAAAAGTTAAAATTAATCTCAAGCAACTTTTTATATATAGTATTAAACTAATTAGGGAGTTTTTTTTTTTGTCAAACTAATTAGGGAGTTTGAACACTCATTTATAATGTGAATCAAGTTGATTTATATAGAATAAGAGTTTGTTTATTATTAAAAAGTGTACAATGGGTGTGTAAATTTTGAACCCGTGATTGGTGATGGGAATACATACGAGAAGTTGTTAGCACCTGAATAGACAAATTTGCCTTTGTTCCACCAAAATTTGCGCTTCATATAGTGACATTGTCCTTAATTGGGAGGTTTTAAAATTCAAAGAATCAATATCTAAGGACTCAATTGGGAGGTTTTAAAGTTCATGGATCAAAGTGCAAGGGCATTAGTGTATTTAACCCTTATTTTCATTATTCTAATGGCATTTTATCAATTCAATTATCATATTTATCTTTAGTTGGTTACTTGGTTTTCAATCTCCTAGAATGAATGGAAAATGCTAATTGTCCTGATAAGTTTTATTATTATTATTATTTTTCAACATCTGCTTCCAAATTTATGTGACATAAATTGATTCAACATGATTATCTTTTTCTTTTATAGTTTTTTATTTTTTTCTTATAAAGTCCAATGTATGAATACCATTTAAGTTAAGGAAGACTAGTTGAGAAAAAGTGTTGGGGCAAATATTATCTTCTAGAATTAACATTTAGATTTAGATTCGATAAAAAATAATTAAGATTTAGATACCAATTTGGATAGAAAAATATATGATTAATCCAAAGGAAAGTATATGATGATTTTTTTTTTTTTGGGCTCAAGTACATTTACATCAACCAATTATAGAGTCCATTTCAAGTTGATCCACAAATTATAAAACATTTCAAAATTTTTCATTAATTATAAGGTTTATTTCAAGTTAGTCCACGAACTATAAAACATTTCAAATTTTCCTATTAACTATAGGGTTCATTTCAAATTGGTCCATGAACTAACAAAAAACATACAAAATAGTTGACAAAATCGGATTGACAAAAAAATCAAACCGAACCGGATTATTTATATATTTTTGTATTTGTTATAGAAAAGTTATATTTTGAATAAAAAAGGTATAAGGTGTTTTTGGAACATTCTGGGTTCAAATCCATGACCACTTAAGGAGAGTGAAAGTGTAAATTCCCTCTGCATCATTTAGTTACTTATGATATTTAAGTACTTATAATATATTTATAGACATACTGATACTTGAAATATAATAATTTATAAAATTATAATTAGTATTCTACACCATAACCTTATACACTAAACCATAAAGTTTGAAACCTTATACCTTAAAAATTAACCCTATACTCTAATAATTTTAGTATATAAATTATAAATTATAGTTTGGGACTTTTAGTAATATTTTTACTATATAGAAACTATAAATTATATAAAATATAAACTATTAATATTTTTATACTTTTTGCACTGATAATATTTAAATAGAGACCTAAAATAATATCTTTAAAAAAAAGGAATGATATATAAAATATATTTAATTTTATAAATTATTATATTTCAAGTATCAGTAAGTCTATAAATATATTGCATGTACTTAAATTTTAGAAGTGGTTAAGCAGTGTAGTGAGAATTCATACTTTGACTCTCTTCATAAAGTCATGGGTTTGAACCCTAGTATGTATAAAAAAAACACCTTACATCTTTTTTATTCAATATATATAACTTTTTATATAATATAAAATATATAAATAATCCGGTTCAGTTCGGTTTTTTTGTCAACTCAATTTTGTTTATCATTATGTATTTTTTTGTTAGTTTGTGGACCAATTTGAAATGAATCCTATAGTTAATGGAGAAATTTGAAATGTTTTATAGTTCGTGGATCAACTTGAAATGAACCCTATAATTAATGAGAAAATTTGAAATATTTTATAATTCATGCACCAACTTGAAATGAATCCTATAGTTAGTGGATGTAAATATAAGTTGAGCCTTTTTTTTTTTTTTTTTTTTTTTTTTTTTTACATTTAAGGGAATCAAACCTTAAATTTATCCTAGTTGTAACCATTATCCCAGCTACCCACTTTGAATAACTCAAGAGCTTCCTTTTTCCTCATTACACACCTCTTTCTCTCATTTATTAAATTACAATTATAACTCCTAATTGAAATGACCATAATACCTTTATAAAATTCTAGAATAACAAAACCACCCATCACCACCTTCAGTCACTCCAAGTCCCAACCTCACCGATCATTGGCGCCTCCTCTGTCGCCATCGGTTCAACCCGCGAGCCTCCCTTTCTCTCTCCTTCCCCCTCTCTCTTTCTTTCCTTTCTCTCTTTCTTCTCTCTCTCTCTCTCTCTCTCTCTCTCTCTTTGTGGCTTATCTCTCTGTCACTCTCTCTCCGATTAGATGTAGGGGTCGGTGACCTTGTCAGCCTCTAGATCGGTGAACATTATAAATCACTACAATTCAAAAACCTTGTTAATATTCTTGTTCAATAAATCGTCGAATTTATTGTGTTTTTTTATCATATTTCTTATAAATCATTGTGATTTTGATAATGTATATTATAAACCGTTAGAAATTTAAGAATAATGAATTAATGGACGAAAATATTAATATGTCTTTAAATTGTAATAAAAAATACAAAATTAAAATTACATGATTGAAAATAAATCTTGACCCAAGCTATAAGCCTATAAAGACTAAAGTGACATTTTAGGTATTTTTTGTTTGATGAGCAAAAGAACTAAAAGCCCGTCAACACGACATTATTAATCTTATCGGGGTCGTAAAACGACGCCGTCTTTAGCGGTCTCCCAATTATTTCAAAATCCGAGAAAGCTTCCACCATTCTCATTTCCGAGAGAGAAATTGAAAAAAAGGAGCAGAGTTTTGAGAAAGACAGAGAGAGAGAGAGAGAGAGAGAGACAATCCGAACCCGAAATTGAGACCCGGAAAAAATGGGCAAGGATCTGAGCGACGACCAAGTATCCTCAATGAAGGAGGCGTTCACGCTCTTCGACACCGACAACGACGGCAAGATCGCCCCGTCCGAATTGGGGATCCTAATGCGGTCTCTCGGGGGAAACCCGACCCAGGCCCAACTCAAATCCATAGTCGCCGAGGAGAAGCTCACGGCCCCTTTCGACTTCCCTCGCTTCCTCGACCTCATGGGCAAGCACATGAAGCCTGAGCCGTTCGATCGCCAGCTCCGCGACGCCTTCAAGGTCCTCGACAAGGACGCCACGGGGTTCGTCTCCGTCTCCGAGCTCCGCCACATCCTCACCAGCATCGGCGAGAAGCTAGAGCCCTCCGAGTTCGACGAGTGGATCCGGGAGGTCGATGTCGGGTCGGACGGGAAGATCAAGTACGAGGACTTCATTGCCCGAATGGTCGCCAAGTGAGAAAAGATGTGTGCTTTTCGTTTTGTGGAAGTGATTTGGGGGTAATGTATGCCTTTTGTTTTTGGGTGTTTGTGGAGATTTTTAGGGTTTGTTTTGGATTTTGTGTTTGTGATGAATTGAATTGAATTGTCTCACGTACTGGTAATTTTAAGGTGTTTGGATATAAGTGTTAATGGCTTTTATGAAATGTAATCTGCATTTCCTGGATTATTTTTGTGGATTTTTCATTTTGTGCTTTGGAAGTTTTGTTTTTTGTTGGGAATTTTTTTTGGTAACTTATTGATTTTTGATTGCATTTGCATTTCACAAGCTTGAAGAAATGACTGGTGAGAAACAATTGTGACAACGCTTTCATTTGTAAACTTTATGTCTCGAATACAATCAAGAACCATACCCTGCATAACCTTATTAGACCTTTAGGATGAGTGAGAGGCCTGTTGTTTGTAATTTGTTTGTGAGAGGCTCATGTTGAAACTCGGGTATAGCCTTGTGTTGTAGTTGAAGTGTATGTGCATATGAGTTCATAGAGAAGGAGCCAACAAGGGTTGTGTTGTTTTTGGGGCTTCAAAGTGGTAATATGTGTGTCATCAAGATTAATGAGCCACTGTATTGAATCTATTGATACCTTTAATCTATAAAGCAGCAAGTTTCACATTTAGAAGCATTTCAACATTCACTTGGGGACATGGCTTTGAAGTGGTAAGCATCATAGAAAAGTTATTGGTGCAAATTCTCAATGCTGGATTGATTTAATGCCTGTGGAGAGTTTAGCATAAAGGATATGTTGATGGAAAGGATAAGACAATATCATCACTATGGTCTTCTAGGTTTTGTGGACTAATTCTGTCCTTGTAAAATTATGTATGTTTCTTGTTTGGTTCTTCCAGAGTTCATGCTCAGTTTGGTACAAGGTTTTTCCTTGTGAAGGCGGCATTGGTTTGAATATTGTCGAATGACTGGACTTGGCCATCCCGCAGTTGAAATCTATGCGGTTATGCCACTGACTGTGGTACATGAAGGTGGTGTCATGATTTTTCTGTTGATCCAGTACACCTATGCCTTTAATGTGATGCTTGTTGCAATGATGTTCACATTGTCTAGAAGCAGCTGTGCTAGTCCTGTGATGGACAATGGAAAAGTGAAGGATTATGCAGGTGCTGAGTCTGAGACCTGGAGAATGACATGGGTAACTAAGGAATGAGACAGCAAATATAAGACATTGAAATTACACTTTGAAGCTAGAAGTATTACATCAAATCTTAGGTGTAAATGTACAACACTGCATGCATGGAATGCCAATTTGGGTATAGCGTGCCTGAAGTGTATAGTTGAGCTTTAATGTTTTATTGACTTGAGTTTGTAGAGCTTGATAGCTTATATAAGTGGGCAACAATACGAGTACTATATTCTGCTATCAGTTTTTGTTCACAAATTGATATCACATGGGAAGTTTTGTTTCGGAAAATTGTCATTGTCAAGTCATATCTTAAAAGTGTAGACTCAATTTGGTTGCTGCTGGGAGCTTTAGCTTGACTCAGTTCAGGATGTTGAACTTTTCTATATGCTTAAAGCACTCTCTCATGGTCAAAAAAAGAAAAAGCACTCTCTGCGCCCTAAGCCACCAACAAAATTACAAGACATCACGTATGTTGAGCTTGCTTTCGTATATGCTTTTGATTCTTGAATGCAGTTCAATTCCCAACATCTTTCAGAAAGCAAGTGGCTTGTGCTATCTTGGAACTAAGAAATATAAAAGAAAACTGGTAATCAGTGATGCACAAAAATTCGAGGCTTTTATCCCAGCCAATTCAAATGCCAGGAGTTGAGTGCTATCTATGAAACGCCAAAGGGGCTTTGCAATAATTAGATTTGGACCAAGAAGCCAATTCACAAGTCTGCTCGGATAATGAAATAGGAGAGAGAATTAATATGTTAGGATCCGTTTGAGTATAGGCAGATCGCCAAAAATTGGACCAGGAAAATAAAACTAAAACATTGTCTTTTAGCTTATTAAATTGAAAAACAAAACACTTAGGTGATGTTTTGTTGCTGGAATGAAATAGGTTGGGAATGTGAGTGAGAATGCAAATGAAATCTATTCCATTGTCTGGTTTGCAACTTACAAACAAATTTGGGATAGGGTCTCGGGTCTAGGGTTTGGCATTTTGGGTCCATACGTGGTCCGAGTCCTTAATTATAGGTCCGGGACTCAGGTCTAAGTTTGAAGCTGTGGTCTCTCTGGAATATCTAGTCAGCTACTATACACAATTAATACGTATGCAATCTCAAATCCCTTGCCTGTGGAGATCCTCCCCAAGACAAATAATCCCCAAGCAACTGAAAGTAAATGAAGAAAGACGTGCACAAACATCAGTGGGACTCAACTTAATTTTGAACAATTACACAAACAAGAAACAACAATGTCAAGACGTTCCAATTTACACGACTTTTCTGAGCTTCCAGTTATAGTTCAAACTAATGTACAACGATCCCACGTAAAGAGAAAGCAAATGAAGAGCAAATATTTCCCATCTAAGTCGCATCACAATTTTGGTGGGTATAGTGTGTTTCTTAAATCCAGAAGTCAAGAAAACTGTCATGTCTTCATTACCAAAGTGGCAAACTTTTGCATTGCTGATGAGCTGGTCGTTCAAGCTATGAGATTCTGAACTTTCTGCAGCTGGAGGTCGCTGACTTTCTGCATGCGGACTTTCTGAGCTTCCCCTATCATCGTTGGGTGGATCTTCCGGATCATTTTTCTCATTCTCTTCATTAGAACTTCCACCACTACCTCCCTTTGAGGTGCCTGGGACCAAGTCAGGTCGAGGTTCTACACCAACTCGTCTCAGGTGTAACTGACCACATTGCAGACACAGTTGATAAGGGTCTTTTTGTTTTTTAACAGTTGAAATAAAGGTCTTTTGATCAATACATACATACAGCTACAACAATGGATGATCAAAACTCCAACACAAAAGACTTGTATAAGAAAAATAGAAATACTATTTACCTGAAGATGTAAGTTGACTTCATCTGGGCGTGAAAGAAATGGAAAGTCTCCCCCAGTCTTCAATTGTGCTCGCCTTGCACCAGGGTACCTTTCACTCACTTCATCTTTGAGTTGTTGAGGAATTGCACTGTAGTCATTTGTCTTCATGTACATGTGTTGGGAAGAAAAGATTTTAGATCTGTCAGCTTAAACTTTTAAACTTCCTTGTGTAAGCTAGCTAAAAGACAAGCCTAATACTGATATTGAAAGAAAAGTCACAGGGGGAAGACATGCAAAGCTAAGCTTAAACTTTTTAACTAGCTAAACTTCCTTGTGTCAGCTTAAACTTTAAACCTCCTTGCGTATAAGAAGACATGCAAAGCTAAGCTTGCAGCCATAGAGGTTCACATCTAACCAGCATTTGAGTCATATGCACGGTTGGTTTCCTTCTGTTAAAATAATTTAGGATGAAGTCCAATATTTCTTAATCAAACAGGATTGTTGGGAAGATGCTAACAACATTGTGTCTAGTATTTTCAAAGTCAGTCACTTGATTGAAGGAGACTACGCTGAATGTGAGATTTGAATGCAGTGTGACAAATTTACTAAGAAGATGCATATTAAAAAGGTTCTATCAAGACAAGTAAAAAGGTCCTGAACTCTGAACAGTTTTTGGTGAATGTAAAGTTACTCCAGAATTTGGCATATTGACTGGCATGGTTATATAAAAGAAACAGAAAAGGAAACAAAGGGAAAGCATCCAAAATTTTAGAGAAGTTGCGAAAAGAGAACAAGAAATTATAATCAGTTAGAACCAAAGTGTTACAAAACCTAAATAACGACTTGTTTTCTAGAGGCAAGATGAGTAATTCATACATATATCAAAACTACATACAGATAACATACATCCATTATAGTGATGAACGAGTCTGAAAGCAAAAGAGGTCCAACTGAAGCAGCATCAGCTGTTAAAGTCAACCTGGAGGCCAGGTCTTCTCTTGAGATTGTCTCAACCTGATTTAACCACAGTTGTCAGAAATTAGAACAGCTTGTACAACGGATAGGCTTCTATAACATTTTTTAGTTAATTAGCCTGAGATCCCTGAAAACATTTATTTTTGGTCAAAAGTAAAACATATATATATATATTTTTTTTTTTCTGGATTAAGCCTCCTGGTTAATTGGTTTGGTTAAATTTAATCCCTTGAAACATGTTTCAAACAAAAAATATTAAACCATGTTACAATAACCCTATTTTTAAGGGGTACATGTGATTTTTTGAAAACACCTAAACTAAGGTTTTTCATAACAAGCAAACTTAAAAGGAAAAGTACCAAACTTTAAATATCATAACTTCCACTCTACATGTCCGTTTTTTAATAAAATTTAATATCTGGAAAGCACTCGTCAAGATCTATCATCTGTCAAACAAGACCAATGGTGAATATTAGATTATGTTAAAAAAATTGAAAAGGATATATAAAACCAAAGTGGAGTGTAAATCCAAAGCCTAAAGTCAAGATTAAGATTTCTTATTTTCTTAGAAAAAATAAGTCAAGACTAAGAAGAATAACAAAGAGCTAGAGACCATGCAATTTCATAGGTGACAATCAATTAAGCGAACAGAGAGAAATGTTGAGCTAACATAGGCAAAAGACTGCTCTAAAAGTTAAAATGTACAGAAAGCTCTGGGAGCCGATTGCTTTAAGAAGTAATATAGACAGCCATAATGAACAGATGGAGACCTTCACAGAATCTACCTGAGAAACAACAAAGTCCACTGAATCCGCAATAAATGGCTCATGAGGACCATCACGAATTCCTGATAAGACATATCTTTTCAACAAAAAAGAAGGGGTCCAACTAACGCTGCATAAGACAATACCATAATCAGGCAAGTTAATATGTTGAAACAAGATAAACCTAGTAACAAATTACAAGAACTATGAGCCAAAAACTATCAAGTCCAGCACACACCTTATGAAAATATAAAGAAATATAAAATCCATAGGAACAATATATCATACATTCATACCCAATCCATAGTTCCATTTCACACAAACCCATAAAAATAAAAAATTGAAATCATTTTTGAAGTTCTTTACAACTATTTTTAGATGAGAGACAAAGCACTTAAAAACAAAAAATGAACTTAATGCCAACCAAGAAGCATCAAGCAGTGCCAAAGACCATTACAGCCCTCGCCAGGTCACTACAGGGTCTGAGAACTTAGAAAGAAATACACTACGGAACAGTGATACAGAAATAAATAGCTTAATCATCACCTGTTGTGTGACCACTCACAAATAATTTGTCATCTAATGGCTATTTTTGGATTTCTCAACACACCTTAACAGCATATATGTAACTCTACATATATACAAATGTTCAAGTGATGGACACACCAAATGTACTAAATATCTGATTATCTCCACTTATACTGATCACTAATTACTGTTTAGATACAAATGTGACAAACATACATGGGAGCCCATGGCATTGCTGCAGAGAAACTGCATGTGTCCAAAAATGAATTTGATAGTATCAATGATCGAACCCGTCTTGGACGATGCTGAGCAAAAAGTTGAGCCAAGAAGCCCCCAAGGGATGTACCATAAAGATGTATCTGTTAGAAAGAGATTGATCAGTCTACCTAACAATTTCTATATTATTATTAACTAATGCCACCAAAAAATATGAAAAATGTGTTGACATCAATTAAACAATTTCACGCTTTGTTCAAGCTATATAGGAATGATCAAGAATTTATATGCACTGTTATAAAGCGCATTCTTCCAGTAACTGACCTAAATTTTCATGGACAGCATGTTTCATCTTTCCCTACAAACAGCTCTGATCATATTTCAGATTTCGCCCATTTGGACATGTGTCCCATATACAGCAAATAAGCTATTGTCCAATGATCCAATCTTAAATTTTCTTTCTTATGGAGCCAGAACAGTGATTTTCTTTAACAGATCCATTTAATACATTCAGGCTTCGTTTGGTGCATAGGATATGATTGGATATGATAAATGGCTAAATTCATATGTATTTAAGGAAAAGTTTCTAACTTGAAAGAATAAGATGTATTAAGATGGACTAATCATAAGGGGAGACTTATCTCTTCTAATCCCCCCAAAAATGGTGGGATAAAATAATCCATATTCTTCTCATCTTCTTCCTTCAAGTTAGAAGATACCCTCCATGTTCTTCCTTAAATACACATGAATTTAGCTATTTATCCTATCTAATCCTATCTTATGCACCAAACAAGGCCTCAATGGAATAAGTCAGATATACTTGCAATCTGATCCTACTTAAAAGTAATTATTGATCTTGATGTATCATTCAATTTAAAACATCATAGTTGAGGAATTTATTTATTTTTTAAAACGATGTTAAATGTTTCTCATATGGCCTAGACACAAGTATTGGAAAATCTTACAATGGATAGTTGAGACTTGAAATCATACTCTACCAAAGTAAATCTTGCCAATAAGCTGTAGCCTGACAGTATCAACATCAATAGAAGTGTAGATTTGTGAAGCCACTGACCTTAAACAATTTCTAACAGTATAACTAAAAGGTGCACATTTCTCCAACATGAATATCATATGAACAATTAAAAACTGATGGAGTGACATTAATCACATACTGACAGGTATATGCAGCATGGGTGGCTCTAAAGCAATTTACAATTTAGAATGCAGAAGCTATTTGTGCATTAGAAAAGCAGGCCTTTTATTAGTGCAACCAGATAGATATAATTAATGATACTAATTAAAATTAAGTTGATAATGATTTGGTAAGAGAAAAAGTGCACTGAAGTAAATGGAGTGCTTACATGATGAACATCAATAGCATCCAAGAATTTTTCAAATGCTTGAATCCACTCATGATGATTCCATACACGTGGAATATCAACAGAGATCACCCGATAACCCTGCAAATTTTGTAAAAGTTTCTATCTTTTAATATTAATGTATGAATTTATTAAGTAGAACCAGAGAAGATTTACCAGCTATTTTAAAAATAGATAGAAACTTTTCATTCATGCATAAAGATAAACATTATTCAAAGGTGAACTTGAGTACATGGGAAGTATATAAGAGACGCCAAAAATCAAAGCCTAAGGTCTAGTTGGACAAGTAACTCATCCAGACAAGGAAACAAAAGGGAGATATCAAACATAAACACGAGACACCAAAAATCAAAGCCTGAAGTCTAGCTGAAGAAGTAACTCATCCACAGAAGGAAACAAAAGGAAATTAGTAGCCATAAAAGAGAGATTCTATATATATGGTAGGAGAGATCAAACATATTCATCATAGAATTCCCAAACGTATGTTGAACATGAGGAGTTCCCTTCTTCAAAAAATAAGAAAATATAGTTCCATAATTACAGACAGTTAATTGGTATATTCAACCGCACAGCTGTTATAATCTCAGCTTAGACAATGACCACCCAACAGTTGTACATAAATGTGAGCTCATTTATTCTTCCTCTTCTTATGTGGAGAATCAAAATTTTCACCCTATAACATGGCCACTAACATAAAAGTAAATGATTCCTGGAAAAGGAACAAGTAAACAGCAGCCAAAACTTAAGTCCTATGAATCTGGAAAATGTGCCATGGACCATGAGCTTGAAACTACAATCCAAGTGCTTATTGAGGAAAAGAAATGAAACTAATGTGACAAAAACTGAAGAAAGCATAATGTGGGGCCTACTACCTTCATGGACAATGACATGATCTGCTTGTAGCAGACATCCGCTGTCCCTGCTGTTCCAGGAAGACAAATGAGTGGAGGTACCACTTTTGGACCAAAATCATAGTATCGCCACTGCTTTGTGCCAATCTGCATACACAGTGTTTCAATATAAACCCAACACATTATGTAATCAGAAACACACAGATCAATACTTACTAGCAGTGCTATAATTGACTAAGCACAAAGCTTCATAGCTGAAAAAACAAAGGGATACATAGAAAGTTCCACATGCAAAACCCACAATTGAGCAAAACTAAAAACACCCACATCAAAATTCACAAACTTTGACAAATTTCCATCTCCTGGAGCTGATAATTATAAACTTGTGCACAATAACGTAAACTAGCCAACAATTGCTTTCAGAAAACGAGACTAAAACCGAAACAATAGCAAAGCCAATAACAAAACAAAGCTGATGAATCAATCACATGATAAAAATCACATTAAATTGGGGACAAATCAAAAGGCTAATTGAGAAGTGGAGGTAAAAGAGAACGTACTGGGATCTTATGAAGAGGGACCTGGGACTTGAAGTAGATGTAATCTCCGGGCGCCGAGTAGACGCCTTTCATTGCTAGTACCTGTGCCCAAAGCCTCCCATATCACATACCCATTATTCGATTTGATCGATCACTCTCTTTCTCTTTCTCTCTCTCTCTCTCTCTCTCTCTCTCTCTCTGTTTTTCTATAATTTTTTCTTGTTTTTCTATTTGTTCGGTTGTTCGTCCTCGCTGTTCATTCGAAGTTCTTCGAAGTTTAATTTGGGGATTGACCTGTAGGAGATGGATGAGAGAGACACGTGGCTGGGCCCCAACAATGACAGTCAATGGTTGACGATCTTCAACTGCTCGTCAGCATTATGTTAGGCATGATTGTTCGGTGCGCTTCACAAAGTCCCTAAACCCTCTTAAAAAAAAAAAAACTCCTAATCCTATAATGTGGTAAGCTCAACAATAAAGGTCACTCAATAATATGGTTGTAAACTGACTAATCACAAATCACAAATTTTTTTTTTTTTTTTTTTTGAGAATGAGAGAACTTTACTGAATAGAAACTAAGTAAGGTTACAATCAATTTACCTCGGTGTATATAACCACACTTAAAACCACTCTCCCAAATAAGAGAAATCTTACAATGTAGAGCAAAATATTATAATATACACACAACAAGCTACATTAAAAACTCAACCCAACACCTCTTAGATTCCTCCAAAAGGTGCTCGTCCAGTGCTAAGACCTTTTCCACATGCCAAAATGTAGATATAACAACTTGTACATTCGACTCCAACAAAATAAAAGAAAACCTAGCAATTTGTACTAAACGAATCTCGTGCATAAATGCCAAAATCTCTACTTGTTGGGGGACTAGCAATGCGACCAAGATGATGTGCCATATCTACCACAACCTCCTTGAGCGAATCACAAATGATTGCCCCCACACCACCCCTCCCCAAAAACGGGATCAAATGAACCATCAATTATTAAGTTTAAACGACAAATCACAAACTTATGATGGGCATGATTCATTCTTCTTATACTTTTGTGTTTTGTGTGTGTTAACTTTTTACACATATATGTAATGAAAAATAAAATGCATTTGTATAAGTATTATTTTACACAAGTTTTCTTTTGTAAATTACCAACAATAACTAGGTTGTTATAGGTCGATTGTAACAACTCAATAACATTGTTAATTGATCGACTTCCTTGTTGATTGATCGACTTGACCGCAAAATGGTCCATCCTATTGATCAACCACTTAAAAGTGTACCGAGATGGATTAAATTTTAGTAGGTGGCCCAATTTGTTCCCTTACTCTTTTAACTTGTCCTTATTAATTAGGGATTTTTAACTAAAAATCCCATAATCAATACTGTACCTACTTAGAAAACCACCATTAGGGGGATTATCATGCTTATGGACTAAAAATATGCCGAGCACTTGACACTTCATTGTAATAGCATTTTTTGCAGTGCAGTTACACTTATAATCCTTTTTAAAAACTCAAAATTCTTAATTTTAACTTTATGAATTCTCTAAAACATATTAAATTATGTCTAAATACACTCAAATAAGACCCAACAACCAAAAAAAAATTATCAACAAACATAACATCAAACACTTATGAATTATTTTATCATGACACCCTTTAAAGTGGACTAATTAATTATTTATTATTTTATTTATTATATTTTGACGGGGTAAATAATTGAAGGAGATAGAGAGGGCAAACTGATTCACCCGTTTTTTTGCTAACCTTACTCAAAATTATAAGTAAAGGATCGAGAAAACAAGAGAGGGCAGGCAGCATATAGATGAAAGAAATATATATATATATATATGAGTGCTCTAAAATTAACTTGTTAGCAAGTTAATACAAAGCTAATTATACTTTTGAGATCACCACATAACTAATTTTATAATTCAAACTGTCAATTATTTAAGTCATACTTTAAAAATTATTATTGTAAAAAATCAACTAAATAAAAAATTATTTAATCATCTAATTGAGATAAAATAAATAGACGATTAGTATTTTCAACAAAAGTATATAAATAGTTGTTATTATAATCAAATGACTAAATGACTAAATGACTTTCGATTTTGGTGATTTTTTATAAGGATGATCTTTAAAGTATGACATAAAAATAGATGGTTCATATTTTAAGATTATATTGCATGATGAATCCAATAAGGTGGTTAGTTTTGTATTTACTTATTAATCAGTTAGTTTTAAAACATTATTATATATATATATTTTTTAACATGTTAAATTAGAATTTTAAAACTTTTTAACGAATTGAGAAAGTGGGTGTTGGGGTTAGCTAGAAGCAGAGCCTAGAAGTGAAGAATACGATGATAGGAAGAAAAACCCCGCTAAAAACCCAGTGACACTCGTTCTTACCAAGCGTTCCAAGCCTGGCTGCTCTTTCACTGTTTGCGCTGTGTAGCTTTCAAGTTTCAAGTTCTCAATCTATTCCCTTTAGTTTGTCAACATTGTTCATTGTGTTCTTGATTCTTTTCTTCATTTCATCGAGGACCAAAGAGAGCAACCTCTGGCAATGCTTGTATATCTCAAATTTCGCCACATATTCTGTACGCTTCAACCCAAAAGGTTAGAAACCCCAAAC
Organism: Dryas drummondii; assembly: GCA_003254865.1. Lineage (NCBI taxonomy): Eukaryota > Viridiplantae > Streptophyta > Magnoliopsida > Rosales > Rosaceae > Dryas > Dryas drummondii. The sequence continues at coordinate 2,150,034 of QANW01001771.1, forward strand.
CCATTTACGCTATCGATTCGATATTGTCATTTTCAATCGAACCCAGCTTTTAACTCTTCGGACCCATCATCCTATTTGTCACCACCACCGAAGATTGCCGAAAATAGTGTTGCAATTTTCTGGGATTTGGATACTAAACCCCCGAAATCAGTCCCATCGTATGAAGCCGCCATCAAGCTCAAGACGGCGGCTTCGTCTTTCGGACTAGTTCGGCATATGATAGCTTATGCGAACCGCCACGCGTTTGTTAATGTTCCACAAGTTGTTAGGGAGCGAAGGAAAGAGAGGAATAGAGTTGTTGTAGTTAAGCCTGAGCCGAACCTTTGTCGGGTTTGTGGGAGGAAGTTTTATACAAATGAGAAGTTTGTGAATCATTTTAAGCAGATTCACGAGCGGGAACATGCGAAGAGGTTGAACCAGATTGAGTCTGCCAGAGGGAGTAGGAGGGTGAAGTTGGTGGGCAAGTATTCAATGAAGATGGAGAAGTATAAGAATGCTGCAAGGGATGTTTTGACACCCAAGGTGGGGTGTAGTTTAGCGGATGAGTTGAAGAGGGCGGGGTTTTGGGTTCGGAATGTGTCAGATAAGCCACCACGAGAGGCGGATGTTGCATTGAGAAATCACATGGTGGATATGATGGATCATAGGAGAGTTGAGTGTTTGGTGCTTGTGTCGGATGATTCGGATTTTGTGGATGTTCTGATGGAGGCGAAGATGAGATGTCTCAAGACAGTTGTTGTGGGGGATATTGGTGATGGGGCTCTGAAAAGGGCTGCGGATTCTGGGTTTTCTTGGAAGGAGATTCTGTTGGGGAAGGCTAAGAAGGAGGCAGTATCAGTTGTGGGGAAATGGAAAGACCGTGATGTATTGAAGAGATTGGAGTGGACATACAACCCAGTTGAGGAGAAAGGTGTGCATAATTGGGATGATGAGGTTGAATGTGAGAGTGAGGATGAAGAAATTGAAGGTATTGCTGGTGGGGTGAATGACAATTGTTTGCGGAAGGTTGATAGCAGCAGGTGGTGGGAGCTTGACTCTGATGCTGATTTCATTTCATCACCATCATGACAAGGACTGTTTCTGGTTGATGGTAATGTATGTTGCTGCGTTTGGGATTCGGTAAGGTTCACTTACCTATTCTTGGCTAGTGTATGGCCTATTTCTAGACACAGTGAATTGTGGACCTGGATTCTGTAAGCAAATGTAAAACAAGTTCAATTTGTTTATGCTGTTGTTCCTTGCAACACATGAAAGATAACTTAAGAAATAGATTATAGATGGAATAGCATGTAAATTTGGTTAAGGCGTAAAGGAGGGTGGCTCTCAGTTTGTGTTAACTTTGCATATTCATTCTGTCCTTAATCCAGAGAAAATTTAACATGTTATAATTTTTGTGTTAGTGCTTCGTGTTCATGTCACAATTGTTCTTAAACAAATAGGTTTCTAAATGATTCCACATGAAGGAATGCTTTTTTATAACTAGGATTTTTATTAGCAGTGACCAACTCTCACTCTTTCTTTGATTAAAACTATCTACTAGCCCACATTGTTTTTTTTTTTTTTTTTTTTTTTTTTTTTTTTTTTTTTTTTTTCTTTCTTTCTCTTTCTCACAAATACATGGATCATATATTTGCTATTTTCCCTATTTTGTGATTTTGTCAGTAAAACACAGCCAGAAGGTGCTAGACAAATTTACATAATGACATTGGATGTTATCATGTTAAGATGAGTTCCTATTTGTGGTTCCAGATGCACCATATCATTGTAGAGCTCCCAAGATGAATTATTTCAAAGAACTATGGATCTTGTAACTTTTAATTTATTTTTTATAATGTTTAGGGCTCTGAAATGTTGATTTTGTTGTGGCATGCTCAGCATTGTTGTGGTTATAGAGAACTGAGAAATTTGTTTAAGAGGGTTACAGAAAAAAGGAAATAGAATTATTCACAAAGTTTGGATGGGTAGATATGATAATGAGAAGTAATCCAATTTTTTAAGGTTGTGAAGATGACTTTCAGATATGATGCCTTCCCACGAACCACCCCGAAGGTCCAATACGGACAATTCTGTAAGTTGTCCAATAGTGTCCGGAATGGTGCCATTCATGATGTTGAAGGAAAGGTCCAGGGTCTGCAAATGTGACAGATTTCCAATTGAGGTTGGAATTGGACCAGAGATTGTCTTTTCTGGAAGGTCCAGGATTTGCAAATATGTAAAGTTGAGGAAGTAGGGTTTAACTCACCAGCTAAGCCTGAGCATGGTTTTCGATCACAGACTTGGCGGGTTGCTGAGGTCAAGCTTGATGATATTGCCTGTTTGGTTGCTGCAGCCTATGCCCATTCACTTGGAGGAGTCTTTACCAACCCAAGAAGAAAGACGACCAAAAGGATCTTCAAGGCCTTGCTTGAATTTTAGGAGGGCCTTTTGCTCCTCTCAACGCAAGTCACTTTGAAATTCTCAACAGTAGTACTGGGGTTGGCCATTAATGTGGCTTCAAGGAAAATAGAATATTCAGTTAACAAAAGAATTAGGAAAACAGGAAAAAGAAGTTCAAAAGGAGCTAATTTGGTGATTGTCATTTGGAAATGCACCAGAAGAAAGCAGGTAAGGTGTCATTGTGGAACCTCCGATATTCTGACCCTTGAAGTGGATGGTAAGAATGGAATGGACTTTTCCACTTTTTTGGATGTTATTTTGCAAATGTATATATATTTTTTTAAGAGAGAAAGAGCCACAAGGGATTCATGAGTATTGTATTGGCATATATTTTGTTTCAATACTAATTTCACGCACACCAACTACAGTACTGAAAGACAACATATTGTTTAAGAAACCACGCACCACACTGAATTACTGAAAAGTCTGAAAGACAACATAAACAAATTAAAGTTGAAAGCCAATCATTAAAAAAGGAAAAAGCACAGTTACAAACCACACCTCATGTTATTTAACAAACCTCAGGGTTGTCCTTCCTGTTCATTGTTCTTCCATATACAAGCCATGCATTCCGCTGTGATTACCAGAAGGAGAGCCTATCTTTCATTTTGTCGAGAAACTGGAAATAGGCATGTCTCCAAGACCTCTTTATCACCAAACTGCCAAAAACAGCCCAAAATCCCACAATGAATCCCAATGATGTGCTTACATACAACCATATCTTTCCAGATCTATCTTCATCTGCATCTTCTTTAACTTTTGGATCCTCATCGTTAGATGTTGAGCATTGGGTTGTCAATGGAGGTCCACAAAGTCCTGAGTTTCCTTCATATATGGTTGGGTCATTCAAGGTATGGAATTGGTTGGTAGATGGAATTGGCCCCGACAAGTTGTTATATGACAAGTTCAATTTGCTGAGTGAAGTCATAGAAGTCATGTCTAAAGGAATTGGACCCCAAAGACGGTTAATTGATAGGTCAAGAGTTTCTAACAACTGTAACCTACCAAAACCCTCCGGTATCTTTCCCGTCAATTGGTTCCGAGATAAATTCAAGCTCCCCAAGGCAGAGAGATTTGCTATCTCTTCTGGTATTTCTCCGCGTAGATTATTGGTTGACAAATCTATGCTGTTTATAAGTGATAAGATATGATAATATTCATATCCCATGTCTCCTTTCACCTTTAAGTCCATATGCTGAAGATTAGGGTACATCATGTTCAAGAATGTGGCTAGAGCTGACGTGTTACCCCGATGCTTCATTTGTTCTAAATTTCCCATACATCTAGGGATGGAGCCTGATAAATTGTTATGAGAAAGGTTTAAAACTTGAAGATAAGGGAGGTCACATATTTGTTGAGGCATATTTCCAGTGAACATGTTGGCTCCTAGAAGTAAATACGACAAACCATGTAGGTTTTCTCCAATCCATTTTGGTATGGTCCCTGAGAATTTGTTTTCTCGAAGATCAAGAGTAAACAACATTTCACATCGTTGCAAGGATGTTTTGAGCTCCCCCGAAAGATTGTTATTGCTTAATCTCAACCATTTGAGAGCCGGAAGTTGTGAGCACATGGAGCTTGGAATTTGACCAAAAAGATTGTTATTGGAAAAATCTATGGTACTCAGCTTTTGTAAACCCTTCCAATCATTAGGGATGTATCCTGACAAATAATTGCTTGAGAGATCAACAGCAGTCAAATTCTCCATTTTACTTATAGAAGTGGGAATGGTACCATTTAGGTAATTCCAAGAAAGCTCTAGGATACGCATATATGGCATCTCCTGGCCAATGTTTAAGGGAATTGGTCCGGAAAATCTATTGCTTGCCAAGCGGAGTGTGGTTACTGTTGGCCAAAGTGGAAGGGAACCCTCTAAGCAGTTGTTATTCAGATTAATGAATGTTCCTAAAAGAAAATCTATTGAGTCAGGAAGCTGTCCTCTTAGTTGGTTATTAGAGAGATCCACATGATCCAACGACCAAAAATAATCATTGGGTGACTTTCTCCAAAACCAATTGGGTATTGTATCTGAAATTCCAACGTTTATGAGAATTATTTTGGAGAGGGATGTCTGAGTTCTGAGCCATGCTGGAAATGCAGGAGTCATTAGTTGGCAGTCACTGATGGAGAGAGAATATAAATTGAAGACAGGAAGCCACTCAGGACTGATGTGGAAAACCAACGAGTTAAATGATGATATTGAAAAGATGGCCAAATTTGTAAGGTTCTCAAAATGAACTTCAGATATGATGCCTTTCCATGAACTACGTATACCCCGGAGATATAACTTACGCAATCGTGTAAGTTGTCCAATACTTTCTGGAATGGTGCCACTCATCATGTTGAAGGAAAGGTCCAGGTCCTGCAAATGTGACAGATTTCCTATTGTGGTCGGAATTGGACCGGAGAGTGAATTGGCTCTGAATCTAAGAGTTTCCAAATGTTTAAGGGATCCCAAGGATTCAGGCAATATCCCATCAATATTATTGAAACTGAAATCTAACATTTTTAAGCTACTATTACTGCATCTGGACAAAGCCTCAACAAATTCCTCGACTTGCCCACTTACAGAATTTGCTGATAGGTCGAAACTCTGCAGGCTGCAATGACTACTTTTCCATGCCATTTCAGGAATGGAGCCAGTAAATTTACCATGTTTGAGATTTACTGTCACAAGGGTACTAATATTGAATAGCCAAGGAGGTAATGAAGTGTTGAAGTAGTTATATGACAGATCAACGACCAAAAGTGACGTAAAATTTAGGTATGGAAGTGATTGAGGGAGGTCATCAAGATGACAGCCAGACAAGTGCAACTCTAGCAGTGAAGGAAGCATATGAACAGCAGGTAGCCAATGAGTTGTTGTCATGCTAAGGTTCACACCTCCCAAACCCAAGTATTGCAAGGAAGAGAGACTAGAGACCCAATTCAAATCTGAAACCCATGGATTCAATGGATATGAGTGTGTTGTGAGATCAAGATGGAGCAAGTTTGATAAATTCCCAAGATGAGGAGGGACCATTCCTCCGAAAGATGATTGGGAGAGGTCAAGGTACCTCAATTTTTTGAGTGAACCTATGAAACTTGGAATGGGAATTCCTTGGAAATTGTTGTAACTGAGGTCCAAGTAATTCAAGGATGTTAAATTAAGCAAAGAAGGATCTAACTCACCGCCTAAGCATTGGCGCATAGGATCAGTTGATGCTTTACTTTCTTTGATGCTGAAACTTGGGTTGCTAAGGTCAAGCTTGATGACATTGCCTGTTTGGTTACTGCAGCCTACACCCATCCACTTGCAGCAGTCTTCCCCAACCCAAGAAGAAAGCCGGCCGGAAGAATCTTTAAGGCCTTGTTTGAATTTAAGCAGGGCCTTCCTCTCCTCTGCAATGCAAGCCACTTTGAAAACACCAGAGTTGGCCATTAATGTGGCTTCAAGAGAAATACAATATTCAGCTAAAAAAACAAGGAAAACAGGTAAAACAAGTTGAAAGGAGGCTTTGCTGCTGCTGCTAGCCATATTGTCCCTCAAACAGGTAATAAACTTGTTGGCTTAATTCATTGCTGTTTATAAGTAAGGAGAATTCACTTCTTCTCTCCCCCTCCACATCAAGGTTTATTTTAACCTTTTCTAGCTAATGAAGGACATATATATAAAGGCAAATAGAAGACATACAACAATTTCTCAGTCTGAACAGAGTTCAGGCCTGGTCAATAGTCAATCCGTCACATGCAGTTTTCAGTCATTCTCATCATAAAAAATTAATTAGGTGGCACACACCAATCAGTGGAGTTCAACCTTTCCATCACGCCTGTAATCTGAAAACGATGTTTGAAATTAATGTATATAATCACTTGAGTCTTGACCACTTCCAACCATATTTAACTATCCCTTGTTAGCAACATCAAAAGTAAAATTTCTTCCTTCTGTTTTTAAATAATGTGGCAACAGGTTAATTTCTGATCATTAACAAAAGGACTCTCATTAAGTTGGGCACAAGCTCTTGAATCTTGATGATCTTCTTTATATCCTTTGAAAGCTAAAATAAGACTGCTCATGATCTGCCTCTTGATGTGGAGGTATGTTCTGTTAGTTCTCAGAAATGGGTAGTTCATATTAAGGGTTAAAGGAGCATTTGATGTGAGTGTTGGAATTTCACATTGCTTTCACTATCCCTTCTTTTTCTTCTCATTGTTTTGAAAATTGCACTGTGCTGGCCACAGAGGGAACTGATGAGTAAAGCAAGGAGATAAAATGCCCAAATGATGTAGGACAAAAGCATGTATAGGAGTCCACAGATTGTTTTCTGCTAGTGCGCCCACTTCTTCCTTTCCATCCACCATTTCTTTAAACAACAATATCATTTCTTCTTTTCACTTCTTTAATCAACAAACCCCACTCTCTTCATTTCTCTCATTCTTTTCTTTATCTCCAACAACAAACACCATACACTCTTCATAATAAACAATTCCCTCCACATGCACTTAACAAGAAGCAATTTCCCCCATCATTTCATATAAACCCACATCTCCATTCTTCTATGCCGCACACTCATTCTCATCTTTGGCATTGTTTATACACTCCATGACTAGCCTATGCATTGTTTATCAATTGTGAGTTGCCTACCAGTTTTCCCTTCACCTCCTTCTTCCTTGCTTTCTGTTGGTGCGCCAGTTCACTCCACTTTGGTAGTGGACTTGTTGATTGTTTCCTTATCTTCTGGTTTCTTGTTTGTAACTTTGTGTGTTGTTTCATTATTGTAATCTTATTATTTTGTTTTATTATTGTCATCTACTATTTATGAGATAGCTTGTTGTAGCTGTAATTTAATTAAGGAATATTGAAGAAAATTGGTTCCAACTTTTCAGTTTTTACTCTTCTTCTTTGTAATCAAAGAAGGCCTGTCCCTAGCACGATAGCTAGCCCCCCTTCCAGCTTCTTGTTGCAGCACCAAATGACATGTTTGTTTCTATAATTATTATATCCATTTTAGGAAAATGATATCATGTACAATCGGTTGACATGTTCACCAATCATAAGTAGTTCTTGCCTTCTTCCCTTCTCTTTTCGTTTATGTATGAAATGTATGTTTTGAAGCACACATTATCTGTACAGGTCCTGCTCTTTGAAGGACATCATAGATTAATGGCTTTTACGGACATTTTTTTTTTTTTTTTAATAGAAAATAGGAGGGATGGTTTTAGATTTTCTTTTCCATAACATTTGAAACATAATGGGATTGAAGCTTTGATTCAATGGCTTTGGAAAACACCCCAAAACAAAACACATCAACTTATTATTATTATTATTATTATTATTATTATTATTATTATTTTGTTATATTAGAATGAATCGAATTATTAACCTATTTTAATCATAGCATATTACCAACTCTCCTTTACCACTTGGGCAAATTTAAATACACATCTAACTATTCATTACATTAAAAATTTATTTGAATGGAAGTCCTTGGGCTTAGCCAAGTAGTAAGGATTTAGACTAGTTTAGATTTAGGTTTGATTCTTTCCAATGTAACAAAAATAAAATAAAATATTTGAACGGAGATATTTTATAAGCATTAGTTCCATGACAACGCCCCGTTGGGAGTGTTGTCCATGGAACGTAGCATCCCTAGATGGGGCAGCCAACAACGCCCTCTTCTAGGGGCTCTTTCCCCGTGGGAGCTCTCCAAGCCATGGCAGCTTCCCCTATTTCCTGGTTATGTCATGGAAATTTTTAGGATGCTAGCCACTACTATTTTTAGTTAGTAAATATTGAGATTCCAGGAAAAGAAAACACGAAAATGTTAAATTAGGGTTAGGTTTAAACGAAGGGAAGATGATAGTTTAAGAATAATTGGAGGTGGGATAGGTAAAATTGTGTCAAACTTTGATGGGAACGGTGGTTAAGCAAAGTAGAATGGGGGTCGACAAGTATATGCTACTCTTACAAAATTAACATTACAAACAAAGAGTTTCATCACGTGTTTTTTCAGAGTTGTTTCTAAAATTAGCAGCTTATAATGTGTCTTTGTAAGATAGAAAACCGTTTTGTAAAACTATAGCAGACCAGACGCGACCTTGCTTCCTCCATATGGTGCATGCATGGAACATCCAACTCAACCGTTTTGGTCGGTTTAGCAGAGCGGACAGAAATTGGTGGCATTGTATCTCATGCTCGTCTACCATGTAATTTGCAGGAAATACAGTGATTCTGGCATTTATATAGTTCCTGTATTGAAATTTGTAGAAGTCAACTATGCAATATACAGACTTACACATGTGGGAACATAAACAGGCACCTCTGGAGCTTCTACAAAATCTCCCAAAGGCTGCCCAACCAAACTTTTCAGCAAACTCTACAATTATGATTTTAAGCAATTTGCCAATGCTATTGTCGCTACAGAATGTAAGAGCTCCAAATGTGCAAAAATAGTGTGCTATCGTTATCGTCCATGAGAAAGTGAGTATCATAGATGGAACAGACTTGAACAATGTTCCTATATTGATGTACTTATATTTTCGAGCAAGAAAGACTGCAAAGCATCACAAGATCCAGGGGCTAGACTATAAATCCATTGTCGAATCATTCCCTTTAAAATCTTCTCCCTCTCCCAAAGCCAACACACACGCCCGCAAAACCCCATACTGTCAAGATATTCAGGAAAATTTTATGTTCTGTTTTGAACAAGGACCTCCTCCTGTATGTTACTCAGTGTCTTTCTATAGCCATGGACTTGGTCATCCAATAATCAGTCTTAAGCAGCTTTCGGGGAGCCTCTTCAACTACTTTCTAATAAAATCCAAGGGAATACTACCCAACTAGCAATGCATAAGGAGGCTGCAAAATTGAACTATCTATAGCTGGTAACACTTTACTTCTCAAGGCACAAAAATATATCTTAATCCCGCTATGCACCTTTGATATAAATCTAACTTGGTTGAAGAATGGTGGCCAGAAGAATTAGCTCAATTGGTAATCACGCCTCTCCTCTAAATAGAAGGCCTGTAGTTCAAATCCATCCCTCCCAAATATTGTAAATGACCAAAAAACTTGGTTGAAAAATGAAGAACAGGGGAAAGAAGAAATCTGTAGAGATCCAATAAATGTTGAGAGATTTCAACCACTTATTTGCCAAGACCTCCATCATCCGGTTGAAAACTTGAAAATGCACCAAAGCATTACCTTACCTCTGAAACAATACTTCTAAAACTGACAAGATTTCTTTTGAAATATACTTCTATTTGGATTTGCAATTACTTTTCATAAATTTCACCAAACGTTTTTATTTTTGTTGAGCAGTAAGCCCTATAAACTCCTTTATTTTTACTTCTTATGTTCCTATACCAAATAGGACTCATAACTCTGATCAGGGTTGAGAGGTTATTTGATCATGCGGCAGGAGAAGACATACAACCGACTGAACTATAGTCAATGAATGAAAAAGAAAATCCTAGGACACAATGAAGCTGTGCTAGAGAGAAACCCACGATCATATTTCTATAGACAAGCTATGACAATCAACATAAATGACACCTAAGGGCATAGAACAGAACACCACAATGACATGAGCTCTACCATAGCAAATGAAGCAAGTGTATTTACCATTCATGACAATGTAGAAGTAAATCTAACAACATTCACATAAAACTACATGACACTCAAATTATAGCAGTTACATCAGCATGCAGGCATAAAGGCTCTATTATGCAACATTTAGGAGCAAGAAACCCAATCGAAAGCCAATGCACGAATGTTATTTTATTGAAATTATTTAAAGATAATAATTAAGTCCACCAATCAGCAAATTCGTTTGATCTATGAGTCAAGGGCTGTACATCGAAAGCTAAAAATGAACAAACTAAAGAAAGAAGTAGCAACTTGTGGAAAAACAAATGAGATGCCTCCCGTTTTCTTTCTTGGTACAACTCAGGTATGCCCTACAATGGAAAGCCCTCAACCAACAAACCAAGCTATCAAGGAATAACATCCATCTTCCTATCGCAGTATCACGAGTGTGACATTGCGATTGTGCCAAGATTGCAAAATGGGAGGAGACATATGCAAATCAATGCTAAGAACAATTACACCGACTCAAAAGCACAACATGAGGCAGAAAATTCACCAGGCACTCTTCTTCTTGGACCCCGGATAATAATTGAGGTACCACCGCACGAACTTCTTCAGCCCTGTCTCCAAATCAGTGCTTGGCTTGTACCGGAGCTCCTTGTGCGCTAAGCTTATATTTGCATGTGTAAACTTCACATCCCCATTTCGTGGCATTGGCAACACCTTCCTTTTAGCCTTGACCTTCAAATGCTTCTCCAAAATGCTCACGAGGTCACTCACTGGCACAGGGGATGTGTTCCCTAAATTGAATATCCTCAATTGAGCTGGACCCTTCTTCTTCCCACCACTCCCTGTACTTTTTTTTGCTGTGTCCAATGCCCCCACACACCCCTTCACAATGTCATCAATGTAGGTAAAATCTCTGGCCACAGTACCATGATCAGCTGCTTCAAAGATTGTAATCGGCTTCCCCTTCAGAATATCCTTAGTAAAAAAGAAGTACGCCATGTCAGGTCGCCCCCATGGCCCATAAACTGTGAAAAACCGCAACCCAGTAATTGAAAGCCCGTAAATATGGTTATAAGTATGTGCAATCTCCTCTCCAGCTTTCTTCGTGGCCGCGTAAAGACTCGCCGGCTGATCAGTCCGGTCCTTCTCCGAAAAGGGTACCTTAGAATTGAGTCCATAGACCGAACTTGAAGAGGCCCAGACTATCGCCGGCTGCGGCTTCGCAGATTTGCACACTTCCAGAAGGCTCACGAACCCACCAATGTTGCTGTGAACATAAGACCCCGGGTTCTGCATTGCGTAGCGAACCCCAGCTTGCGCCGCAAGGTGCATTACGTGCGTAAACGCCACGACATCGAAGAGCTTCTTGAGCAGCACCGAGTCGTTGATATCTCCCTCGACGACGAAGACCCCATTGCGCTCCAGAAGCTTCTGACGGTCGCGCTTGAGCCGAGGGTCGTAGTAGTGGTTGAAATTGTCGAGCCCCAGAACGCCATCGCCGCGGCGCTTCAGAGCGATCGACACGTGGGTGCCGACGAAACCCGCCGCCCCGGTGACGAGGACGGTGAGCCCATTGGAGGAACCGCGCTTGGCGGAGGAGCGGGTGACCCGTTTTTCCCAATCGGGTCCACCCCAGGAGTCGTTGAGGGCGCGGCGGGAGGGGAGAGAAGGCGAAGGAGAAGAGAGGACGTAGTAGAAGAGAATGAAGACGAGGAAGAAGGAGGACCAGAGTGTGAGCTTGGAGAGAGAGGTGTGCAATCTCAGGCGGTGAATGTACGGCTGGGATTTCTCAAGCTTGAACTTCCCAGGAGTGGAGGGTATGTTGTCAAGGTGTGATGAGATTGGCTTCAGCTGTGACATTGCCCAATTCACAAAACCCCTATGGTGGGAAAATTAGGGTTAGGGTTTGCGTTTTGGGGTGGGATTCTGGTGACTAGGGAAGTTTGTTTTTATGGGTTTTTTTTAAAAAAGAGGTGTTTGGTTGATGAGAAAAGTGAGGGGTTTTGAAGGAAAGGGGATTTGGGTTTTTTTTTGAGGGTGGAAAGGAGGGTTTATAAGGTTGGTAGGGGTGGTGGGAAAATCTGAATATATGAGGAAAGATTTTTGCCAAATAAAGAAGAGCGATGGAGAAGGACATACCGGGTATTCTGTAGATTGGTTTGGTTGGTTTTGGACTTTTGGACTTTCCTTTGACCCCCTCTAGTCTTCTAGATAAAATGTCTTCTTCATTTGTTTTTTGTCTCTAGTTTTTATTTGATGACTTTTATCATTTTCCTCTTTGCTTATTTTGGTGGGTTTTGGAATTTGATAAGTTATGGCTTTTATTTGTGATATTTGATAAAAATAATAGGGTAATGTTAGAAGCATTATGTCATTGTATCACAATTTGTGATACTACATAATATGACTTTCTAATCCAAAGAGAGAAAGGAAGAAAAAGAAAGAGATTAAAGATGTTTAGGAAGCCACATTATGTGGTATCATAAATATTATACAAGGACATGATTTCTCTAGTATTTTCCTAAAAATAATTGAGAGTATTTGACTTTCAATTGATATTATATGCCTTGTGAAGTGTGATTTTGTTACCATGCTTGGATACAAATTTCATAATTTCAGAATTATACTTGCCATTTTACAGCTTATCTAATTGAAGCTGTCATCCCGCTAGTTATGTGGGCATATTCGATTTCATATTCTCAAATTTGTAAGATCTAATCATGTTATCCATGTAAGGAGACTAAGTCATGCATGATTCACTCTATGTTGTATTTGGTTATTTCAAAAACATGAGTTGGAGGCTAACAAAAATTTTGAAGCTCACATACAACAATACGCTCTCGCCTTTTACAAATTTGATATAAAATTCACAATAAATTTCTTTTTTAGGCCAATACATGTTCAACTCCATTTTCACTATTTAAATTTTGAATATATGTATACTTACCATATATCAAATTTGTTTATCCAATAATATGACAATATTTATTTATTTAAATTTAGATTCACTCTAAATCTAATTTATTACTAATAAATAAGATATTGATACGTATACTAACACATTATTCTACGAGCAACTTAAGTAAATAAATTTGATTGAGATACTGACAAATGGTACTAACACATTTATGAGCTCTTTGATTGTCAAATTTTGCCTACACTTATTACTGCTTCCTAAAGAGTTTGATCATCCAAATGCATTTAGCTGGCTTATGCAGCAAGGGATTTTCCTTTTGCATTATTACCATATATAGGGAAACAATAATAATTGCTGTTGGCCAATATTAATTCCTTTATTAATTAATTAATTAATTAATTCTTGATTAACACTTGTATGGAAGTTACATACATGTGAGCCAGCATGATCAACTCCAACAGGTTTTCCTAAATACATGATGCCATTTCCAGTGAAATCATGCCCGCAGTTATTAGCAAGCAATGACAAGTAATACGTACCATTATATACAGTAACACACATTCACGAAATAGTGGGGTTTTCTGTTCCTTAGTTTTTGTAATAGCCGCATTTGTTGCTTGTGTAGTTTTTTTTTTTTTTTTTTTTTTTTTGGGTTTTACCTATAACAATTATGTTTTTATAACTTTTGTTCATAAAAATGAGTGGGTGAAAGTTGTCACCTACATTAGGTTGGACAATTATGCTTTAAAGAAATTAGTTGTCCATGGCCAAAAAAAAAAGAAATTAGGTTGTCATTAATTTCACTAGCTCTTAATTATTAGTATTTAGTAGAAGGTGGAATTCGAAAGATTTTTTTCTGGACCAGCTATATACTTATATATAATCTTTCCGGCCTTCACAATATACATATAGAACCCATCACATGTTATATACTGAGACCCTCTTTATATATATTGTTAGATAAATTATATATGATTGACGTATGAAATAATAATTTTGGTGTAATTTGTGCATCCTCATATACATAGGAGTATTTTTCTTTTAAAAAAAAATATATATATATATATAGAACCCTAGAATGAGTGCTTTGGTTATGTTTCTAACTTTCCATTAGGCCTAGCCACTAGGCTTATCTTGCCTGCACAATGTGCATGTGCATGTGATAGAAGAAATTTCTTAAAGAAAGAAGACTATAGTGAGAGTTCAGAAACAAGAGATGATATAATCATATATATGGGTTTAATTAATAATATATATACAATTAGTTCTCTCAATAGCAGAAGGGTGAGCAGGAATATTTGGAGAAACTTGGAAATAAGGCAAGCTCTCTAATACTATTAAGATATCTTGTTTTGTAATTCAAGTTAGCTAGGTATATATAATTGTCTTCTGTATTTGATTTGTTAATTAATTGATGAATCACAAAACAAGTAGAACTCACCTAATTTACTTTACGAAATACTCATCATGAAGATTCAAGTTGAAGAAATGCAGACTCTACCAAAAAAAAAAAAAAGGTTGAAGAAATGTGAGGACCATAGTCATTGTACGTTCTACTGTATATGCTCTACACCACCTATAACTCTCTATATATATCTTAGTAATTTTATATTGTGAGATTTGAGTTAAAAAAAAATTACATAAATAATCGAGAGCGCATGCACTTCAATTCTATATTTCATCTCAAGCTTCTAAAATCTCAGGACCGACTTCGATCGCTGTTGAGTGTTGAGTATCAAAAGCAAAAATAAAAACAGAAAAAAGAGGAGAGGGGTTCTCCAACGGCACTATTTTAGACCTTGTATACAAGTCCCCACGAATGCACCAACAATGACTTGGTAGCTTTTATAAAGTCACATTGATATCTTGTGGAAATATTGTACCTAATAATTAATGTCAACTCATGGTATGCTCACATGTGTCCACCGCCAATCTTGTGAACCAGCTTCTTCCTCTTTTGGATTACTTATCACGTACCCTTCATCTAGTCATCTATCTTTTATCCTTGTGGCTATTAATTGCTAATGCTTTGTAGCAACTTTAATATAAAACAAAAAGGACCCCTCTAAGTTTGAACTAAAAAATTCTTACACACAATAAATGAATATAATTAACGTTATTTTTGCAATTTATTCAACTCGCACATGCTAATCATATAATAAATAATAATGAGAGAGATATTATTCAGATTTTTTATATTCAATTAACTTCTCTTTTAAGTTGCTTGAAGCATTTTTTATGCTCATCATTACTTCGGAAATGATTTTTCTCTTGTAGGCTAATGGCCGATTTATTGAACTTTCTTTTTCACCTTCATGTTGTAGTCTTTCATTGTCAAAAAAGTCAACCTTCTTTTCTTTGTAAGTGCTCTTTGTTTTTTTCTTCCCTGTTGCATCGATCCATGGCCAGATTGGAGAACATTTAGACTTCCCAGGGTTAGGATTGTACAGGAGATATATGGTCCAAAAGAATCTTCTCCCGATCATGTCCATGTTAGTATGTGGAGGAAGGAGATTCTATGCAAAACGTGTTAAATTAATTGATGTTTATCCCTGATAAATAAGTATTAATATTGCTAGAAGAATTACATTTTTAGCTAGACCACATTAATAAATCACATAATGAAATAATTAATGTGTTAATATGGACCACATGATATTCGTAATTAAAATATTAATTAACATTTTATCATAATAATTAATGTAATAAATACAAATCAACTAAAAAATCATGTTCCACTAATGTAATCTAAAAATGTAAAAACTACATTTCGATTGACGTTGTTAAATTAGTGATTCGGATAAAAACTCGAAGAACAAACTTAGCCACAAATGAAAAAAGAAAAAGAGGGTGTAGAACCCCAAGCAGGACCCCATTTCATTGATCCACCCCTCATATCAACAGAACCTCCAACAAGGTATAGAACCCCATTTCATTGATCCACCTAATCTTGGTTTGAGAAATTGAAAAGCAATCTAGCTAGGGTTTAGGGTTTAGCTAGGGATAGCATGGGGAGGAGGAAAGGCGGCAAGGGGAGGATCAAGACAGCCATGGCTGCTATGCAAGCAATGCAAGCAAACTCGAATATTGATAATCAGTCCATATACGTATGTAGCATCGAGTACAATCATCTAAATGAGGCTGCTTACGTTATCCATGCCATGAAATTGAGGATTTGTTATCATGCTCCTGCACTAACCCTAATCCAACAACCAGATGCCACAGTTGCTCCTCAAAACCCAAAGGAGATGGTAGTGAATTGTGGCAAGTGGCTTATATGGCCGACGAGGACAATCTTCCCCACTCTGTGGGTTGCGGTCTCTTGGGCTCCAAAATCCTTTTCGGCGGAGGCAGAAAAAGCACCCCCGACCCCCACCCCAGATATCCTAACCGATTTCCTGGCCGATCCAAAGAAGTTCCCACTAAAGAAATTTATGTGTTCGAAACTGATACAACCGTGGATCCAGATCCCAAAATCGAGGGCCAAAAATTTGAGAGTTTCCAAGCAGGGAAATCTGGACCCTTGCTGGTGGAGATGCTCGGGAAACTCTATGCTCTCGCCACTCCGCCCACTAAGTTCTGTGAGGAGCCATATTTCGAGGTATATGACCCGGCAGATGGGAAATGGTCGCCCCTGCCCTCACCTCCATTTCTCTCAGGTCTCCTTCAATACCATGACCCAGAAGCCCAGCACCTCTCGTATGCATTTTCCCGCACTTGCATCATTGTCTCCACTCCAAATCGTTCGCGCCATTACAAATTCGACATTAATTTGTAGCCGAACATGGACCCTAATCTCTCCTCCTTTTATGTTCGAAGGTCGCCCTTTTCCCTATAGAAGGCAAGCTTTAACGGTGTTGGATGTGTATGATGGTGGTGCTCATTGCCTACTGTTTACCTATCAATGGCGTCAAACTTCGCCTATAGTAGTCTACCTCATGCACAGTGATGCTATGGAGACTATCAAAGCTCTGAAGCTGCCAGATTATCATGGTGAGTTTCCTCTTGATATTTTCTTATCCTGTTATGTTGCATTGTGTGATGAAATATTATTCACCTTTTGTAACCCAGTTAGACCTTCTCTGTACTGGTTGGTCTTTGCTTCTTTAGATATTTGACGCCTGGTTCACCATATTATTTTCCTTGTCCTGGTTTGTTGCATTGTATAATTTTGCAAGCACCGATTACACCAAAATGAATCAAACTTTGCAGTCAAAAGAAGAATGTCTGCTTTGCCCTCCTTTTGTAATCTAGTTAGGATTTACCTGTACAGCTGGTTGGTTCAGCTTATTCAAATGTTTGTCGTCTGGTTCATCATATTGTTGTCTAAAGGCAATAAGTGAGAAGTATTCCTGTTACATAATAGATACGAGCTCAACAAGTTGGTTATAAGTTGGTGAGTTTAGAAGGTGGGCAGGTTGGAGATTATTACAGAAAGATGAGGACCTCTGTGCTCAACGTCTGCTGGACAAATGTATGTCTCTTTGTTTTTTGGTCATTACAAATGTATGTATCAAGCAGAATGCTTTGCTAGCTGTGTCGAAGATTTTGAATATCTCCAATGGTTGGTTATGCTTGTTCTTTTAAATGGTCTTTTTTGTGCCTGTTAACTATTCGAGAAAGCAAAATGTGGATCTGTTTTGAAATTCAGCTTGGTTTGTGTTCCGTGTGCTTGGGTCAAGAGTTTAGTGCGTGGTACTTTGCCTTCATTTGGCATAATGAGTTATACATCTTTGAAGCCCAAAAGGAAACGATGACAAGAACGCGACAGAGTATTAGGAGAGTAGTATGTAATATATTTAGATACTATAAAGAGTACTTTTTAAACCCTAGGATATCCCAAAAGACAATAAATGTAAGGTGATCCTAGGTTTAAAAGTACACTCTTTATAGTATCTGTATATTACATACTAATCTCTATGCACAAGCGATATTAATTTTTTTTTTTTTATCTTTGTAATTTGTAGATATTGTAATTCGTAGCTCATCAATATTTTAGCTTTGTACGAATGAAAAATTTTAGACTGATCATAATTAATGATGACCTTGTTAGACTTGGAAATGGGCCATGTTTTTACTTACTCGATGCTTCAATATTTCTTTTTCTTTTTTTCGGCCACTGATGCTTCAATATTTAAAGTAGCTACTCACATTGANCTTCCCTCCCTTCCTTCCTTCGTCTCGCCTGCAACACCAATGGCTGAGCACATCGTCTCCAACTAGCAAGTCGGCATTGGTCTCCGAGCAAGTTGAAAATTGAGTTAATTAACATATGAAAGATAATTGAGGTAATATTTTATGCGTAGGGGGCCAAGTTAATATCTCAATATTCTTCTTANGCTAAAGTAGCTACTCAATATCCTTCTTACCAAATTTATTAGTAGTTTAGTACTAGTATCTTATTTACTAATATTATATGTTAAGTTATACAAAAAACATCACCTACCTTCATCTAAAGGCACACAAAGATAAACGATGATATTTTATTAGAGGATTGTCATTTGCACACTTTTTTTTTTTTTTGCACATCCTTTTTTTAAAAAAAAAAATCAAAAATCAAAGAAAAAGATACTCACCCCTCACCCAACACACCCCCTCATCCTAAGACAA
>QANW01001771.1:2175454-2226639 GCA_003254865.1 Dryas drummondii
CTGCTATCATTTCTTTTCATTCATTTAAGCTTTTCCTCAAATAAATGGCATGCATTCCCTACATTCTCATTCTCTTTAGAGCTAACACAGAAATGGGTTTAAAGCACTAACCGTAGCCTCAACCTCGAAATCTCGAACTCAAACTCCCGAGCTTCGGTATTGAGAAAGTACTCGATCAACTCCTCCGCAGTATCTGGCGCCACCCGAGACTAAAACCAAACAAACAAAAGTACAACCACACAAAACAATCACAAACACAAAACCCCAAAAATTATATATTCAACAAAAAGAGACCCAATTCATGAAAATTCAAAACCCAATTCTCAAATTACTTGTCTAAGAGCTCTACGGCGCTCTTTTTCTTCAAGCACTTGGCGCTCGAAGGCTTCTCGAGCTTCGGAGTCTCTTTCGAGCCGTCTCTGGAACTCTCGTCGGGCCAAATGGCCGGTCTGCGGCGGCCCGAGCACACCTTCTGGATCCTTCCTTGGATTAAAAATAAAATAAAAAAATTTAAAATTGAAAATTGTATGCGTTGCAATTGCAATGAAATTTGAGAAGCAGAGCAGAGTTTGAAGGGTACCCATCCAATGCAGGAGATTCTTGTGGGCCTGGAAGAGCTTGTTTTGGGCCTTGTGAGTACGGCGGAGCTGGTGGTGGCGATGCCAATGCTTAGAGCGGCCATTGGTTTTTGAAGCTCTGCTCAGCCTCTGGTTTTTGCTTTGTCTTCGTTTTGTTATCCATTTGGGTGGCACAGATAGTAAATAAGACAATGTTTATGGCGCGAAACCCAACCGTTATCTGAAGGAAACATGGGATGCTCATTTGCTAATAGAAGCCTCTCGCGCACGGCGCACCCTCTTGATTTGTTTGGGCTTTAAAGCCTTTAATTCAAGTTTGGGTATTTGTAAACTAATTGGACTAGGGTATTTAAATTTTAAACCCTTCTCATTGAGTTTCAAGCCCACTATGCTCTTTGAACCAATTTAGAAAATAAAAATTAGATATTAATAATTTGTGGGAACTTCCACCTCTAGTGGGTAAACAATTATTATCCCACAGATCAATTCGATTCTTGACTTCTCCTTATTTAAAAAAGAACAGATGATGCACTAAGTTATTGAATTCTAACATAATCAATGTCGTTCCTGACATTTTAAAGGTTAGGGGCGAAAATCTGAAATAGGTCCTTTGTACAAAATATATCAGAAATAATCATTTGCTCACCAATTTTTCGCTCACCTAACCACCCGCTCACCACGGAGCGAAGAATTCAATAAGTATCGGTGAGATGAAGGTTGTATTGTTGAAGATATCATGGTGCTGCGATTCAATTGCATGTCACTCATGTTTGTCATTGCCCTAGGGAGGCAAATTTGGTGGCTCATGAGCTTGGTCGGTTTGCTCTTTATTGGGATGTGGTTAGAGGAGGGTCCTACTTAGCTTACGTATTGATTATTGTATGATCTTAATTTATGTATTCAAGAGTACATGAGGATAATGGGAATCCAGTTTGATTAAAAAAAAAAAGTAAACATCTATGGACAAAGTCCACTTGACAAATGACAACTGACAAGGTAACGAATGACAATGAGAGGCTATCAGTCATTGGCTCTGTATCATATTCTTGTTGACTCAGGCATTGACCTAAATTTGTGGACCCAAAGCCGTCCAAGAATTTGTACTAATCGAAAACAAAATTTGAGCTACCAAACTTTCTTTGATTTTGATTTTGAAAATTAATTCTCTTCCAGCATCAAATATTGAATGTATCTCCCGTGTGTGAAAATGGCTTAATTAATTTGCCAACCACGGAAACGTACAATAAGGTTTACAACTATTCTTTTCAGTCTTGTATTCACATTCCTTAAGAGCTCTCTTCCTTAATTCACACTTCACACTTCTCAGAAAAGTTTTTAGGTAAATATAATACGTGGTTACGTTTAAAAATTTCCCCAATTAAATACATTGTTGGAATGATGCTTAGTGTAGTTGATTTGATGAAAATTAAAATCGAATGTATGTTGTTAATCATGATGAAGTCCTACTAAGTGGGAATCAGTTTTTCTTGTATTTAATATGATGTAAAAATAAGATTCTTTTGACATAACGTAAGATATGAAGTATAGCATTATATGTAAGCAGTATCAACGAGGATACCAAGCTCAAAATAAGATTATTGTAAACATTCTATAAACTTGAAAGAGAACATGATTAAGCATCTAGCATACTACAAAAATCCAACTTGCGATATTGCCTTTAATACAACTCATTTCGTCCCTCCCCGCTGGGGCTCTCTAGTTTCAATAAACATGCATTTTATTCCAACTGCAAATTAATGTGTGTGTATATATAATTTATATTTATAAGAAACTTATACTNTGCGTTCTCTCTCTCCCTGCTGCTGTCGACAGCGCGTGCGCCGCTGTCTGGCAACGGTTGCCGGCGATACCGGTCCCATCACGCTTGCCTCTTCTCCCTCTTCCTCTCCTTGCCCTCCACTCTCCGCGAAACATAACATCAACGCCAGATCGGGTCTAGGCAAACCCGAGCTCCCTTGCCGGCGATCCGCCAATTCCGACGATGACTAGATGCCGGACCGGTTAGGTTCTTCTCGCATCTTCCTACTCTATCTATCCATGGCCTTCTCTTTCCCAGAAAACCCATAGAAACCCAAATACAGTCCAAAGTCCGATCGTCATCTCCGGCCGTGACTTCAAGATTCCGGTGATGTCGCAGCCGTTCTCCACTTCCAGAAGCTTCCTCTCGACGTGGTGAGTGTGATGGTGGTCTCCGATTCTCCAACTGACCACAGTAGACGATGAATCGATGCCGAGAAGGTCCGAGACTTACGGCCGCCGTTGCCGGCGATTCGGCAGCGGATTGAAGTGGTTCTGGTCTCATTCTTCTCTCCTCGACAGTTTCTCTCTACTGGTATACAAATTTGGGTTCAATTGCTTTGAATTTCAAAAGCCCTAATTTGAAATTGATTTGTGAATCTGTTTGTGAAATATATAGTTTGTGAATCTGTTTTAATTGAATTTGTTATTAATCGGATATAAATGTGGGTTTTTTAATTTATTTATAAGTATATACAAATTTACTTCATTTATTGATTAAACAGTTTCAGTTCGTGAAACATGAGTTTTAAATGAATTTTGAATGAAATTATGGTCCTGAAATATGATGAATCAAATTTGCAGGTAGAAATAGATCGAGGCAATGACGGCTGTCGTGTACTCGTCGCACGTGAGGTGATCGAACGACGTTGTCTAGGGTTTCAGTCTCACTAAATTCAATTTCACTGAATTCAGTTTCAGTGCATTTAGTGAACTGAATTTGAATTTAATGAATGCAATGAAACTGAATTCACTGAAATTGAATTTAGTCTCTAGTGAAACACTGAATTGATATAATTGTTATTTTTTGTCAAGTAAAGGTGTAATTATTATTTTTTTTCCATACAAAATAATGGTGTAATTATTTTTTTATTCTAGTTAATAATAATGTAAAATTATATTTTTTTAGTGTAACTGAATTTCTGAAAGGCTTAATTATCGATGTACCATCCAAAACTGTAACTCATTCCCACTTTACCACCTGAAAGTTTTTTTGTCCCAGATTACCACCTGTAACTTACATTCGTGTCTCATTTTACCTTATTCCGTCGACAATTTCGTTAATATTGACGATCTGGCCGTTAATGCTGACGTGGCGCTATATGTGCGCCACGTTTCACATCTTTTTTTATTTTTTTAAACTTTGAAAATTAATTAAAAATCGCTCCGAACTCAGAAAAATTCATACGAACTCGTCTTGACTAGCACTAATTTACTATAAGGTTAAATTATCAATTTGCCCTCTAAAAATTTCCAAAAAAAATTAGAAAGTCCAAATTTATTTCTAAAAAATTAAAATAAATTTTCCTCTATTAAATAAATTCTAGAATTTTCCTAAACTCTTGGACAAATTCTCAAAAATATTTTGAAAAATTACCAAAAGCCTGTTTTAGAGAATTATTTCGAGACTTTACAGAAATTCTAGAATTTTTCTAGAATTTATTTTATAGGAAATTTTATTTTCCTCTAAGACCGAGAGGTCTTTTGGGTAGTAAGTGTTCATGAGAAATGTATTGTTAGTTTTTAGAAGACTAACGGTGCAGACCTCATATTTTTTGGAGTTCGGGATATTATTCTATGAATTTCCAAAGAGTCTAGAGTATTTTAATTTTCTAGAAATAAATTTCAACTTTCCAAATTTTCTGGAAATTTTTATAGGGAAAATTGGTATTTTGACCCCATAGTAAATTAGTACTAGTCAAGACAAGTCAGTAGGAATTTTCCGTGTATTTTTCTAAGTTCGGAGCTATTTTTAATTAATTTTCAAAGTTTATAAAATAGAAAAATCAAAAAAATCAAAAAATACAAAAAAAGATGTGACACGTGGCGCACATCCAGCGCGCCACGTCAGCATTAATGGAAATGTTGACGGAACAAGGTAAAATGGGACACGGATGTAAGTTACAGGTGGTAATCTGGGACAAATAAAATTTCAGGTGGTAAAGTGGGAATGAGTTACATTTTTTTGTGGTAAATCGATAATTAAGCCTTTCTGAAATTCAGTTTCACTGATCCACGTCAGTACGCGTCAGAGAGCGTCAGCGCACGCGTCAGAATGCGTCAGCACTCACGTCAGAAGGGTAAAAAAAGTATTATAAATTTTAGGGGATTTTGGGAGAGTTTCTAGATGGGTGGAGCTTTATGAAAACTTTTAGGTTGGTTAGGGGGTTTAAAATTACCCACTATATTTTAGATAATGCGTTCGAATATCCCTCATCTTGTATCATTGAATAAAGAAATTTTTTTATAAATCTAATTCCATTTTTCATTGAGCCTAAATGCTCAATCTAGCTTCCATGTTACCACTTAACTGAAAAAAAAAAAAAAAAATATATATATATATATATACACGGTTATTCGCGGTAGAGATAGTTAATGTTGTGGTATTGAAATGTTTAAACACGGTATATTAATTATATAACTTAATATGTCACAAATCACTTTTTTACCCTACAATATAATTAATGACTTGTGCCATCGAGTTTGTTAAGTGATCATACATGCAACAATAAAAAAAAAAAAATCAAAAAATTATTATCATAACACTTATCTAAAATATTGTATTATTGTATCACAATTTGATGAATAAACAATTTAATGATTTGAGTGACTTTTTTGCAAAAATGATTTTTAAGGAATAGTCTAAAAAAAATGAATAATTTAGATTATGGGCCATATATCGAATTCAAAATATAATTGTTGACATATGATCAAGTTATACAAATAACTTTTGTTTATTTGATCAATTGTTGATTATTAAATTTGAAACACCAATTCAAATAAAAAATTCATTTGATCAAAATTTATGCCAGCAATTTGACAAGTCAAACTTTTTTCAAAATATCTAGTCTCTTATAACTTTATAAGGGTGCTTCTCTTCGTTTGGTTTTTTAGGTACAAGCTAGACCTTACCTATTTGGACTTAACCTAGCTATTTAATTGGTTTCAATTGTGAAACCAAACTGGGTCCATATATACTGCGACAAGAGAGAAGGATGCATGTGTTGCCAACCTCACTGGCCTGGGGTGACTACAATTGTTCAAGAAAGAAGAAACCATGGCCCCCATGTTTTGACAAATCTACTGTGCTTCCAAATGAAATTTGGTTTGAATGATTTTTAATTTATGTGGATGGAGAGTTGGAGACCTGAATCATGATGAGAAAAGCGCCAAACGTCCAAAATTTACGCACTTCTTTCCATTGCAATGACTTTTACATATTTCCTTTTTTTTTTTTTTGCCACTTTACATATTACCTATTTAAATGTTTAACTATTGAATATCATCTGTGTTAAATTAAATCCTACGAATATAAGAATTTTGATTATTTAAAAACACTGTAATTTCTCTTTCCCCCTCTATGCGTCTTATTCCTATTGCATCTCTCTTTGCTACATTTCTTTGCATCTCTCATAAAAAGTTGATTTGAGAATAACCTAATAACCAAGACATCATATGAACGCCCTAGTTGAAAGTTGAAACACATATATAATCTGCCATTGGAGAAGATTACATAGAAAACCCTTAGCATTGTGAAGAAAACTCATAAAAATATGACAACCTAAATATTTTCCCATAGAAATAAGAACTCAACGCTGGATCAAGTGTATTTTATTGTTTCTTTCGAATTTACATATGGAGTTGTTTATATAGAGAATATCACTACACATATATATCAACCCACTACTGCAAAGAAAGCTTTGGGATTTTATTATTTTTCTCCCAATTTAATGTAATATGAAAGCATAAATATTAGAACTGAAATTATAGGTAGGTTGACAAAAGAAGAAATCCATGGTGGCTTAGTGTTTGTGGATAAATCCACATGGATTCAATGGCCAATCACAGACCAACACGTGGCACACCAGGTCCCATTTTTGCTCTGATTTTTTAATGGTCAACTTGTCAGACCCAGTCATCTGTGTCATCATCTCAGCTTAGCAATGCCAACAACATGTACATCTGAGATCGGCTCTTACCTCCGAATTACCCATGTCCGATCCGAACTGACATTGGGATCCACCAAGAGTTCGAGAGATCATCTTTTTCGGGCACCATCAGTTCGGCTCGGATTTGGAGATCATCTTTCTCCAGTCACGTCTTAACCATTAAGCATTATATTAAAACCTGGAACATCACTTCCAAAGTCTTCAGCTCGGATCGGCTTGGCCAAACGAGATCATGATTATACAGCTCGGATCGGCTCGGCCAGACGAGATGATGATTGTACAACTCGGCTCGGCTCGACTCGGGCTCGGGCCAGATCATCATTTTGTTGATCAAACAAGACAAGATCATCATTGTACATGAGACATTTACAAAGTCATATATTCAGCTCGGCTTGGATGATCTAATCCACCGCCTCAAAGATCCTATGTGACATCTTAACCAGTCAACGGTTGACCTGATCATCTCGACCATTGGTTCGGCTCGGCCCGGCCCAATGACCAATCACGTTCAGACTTGCTTCGACAATCTTGTCACCACCAGATCATCTCGACCATTGGTTCGGCTCGGCCCGGCCAATGACCGATCGCGATCAGACTTGCTTCGACAATCTTGTCACTACCAGATCATCTCGACCATTGGTTCGGCTCGGCCCAGCCCAATGACCGATCACGATCAGACTTGCTTCGACAATCTTGTCATCACCGAATTATCTCGACCATTTGGTTCGGCTCGGCCCAATGCCCTACTCTTCCAATTTGGCACATCTTACTGCCTCATACATGAGAGATTCACATATGACATGTGTTCGGCTCGGCCTAGGAACTGCCTCTTGTCCGAACCAATCGACACTTTCTCTACACTTGTAGAAATCCATCATGAAGTAGACATCCGGTTCGGCTCGGCCTTTGGTGATCATCCTCTCAAATTCTAGTCACAGCCAGTTTTCACTTGAAGGGGTTACTACACTACCTACCTGATCGACTCGGCCGACTTGTCCATGTCCGATCCGATCACACATGGGTTTCACGTCTACACATGAAGACATATGTTCGGATCGGCTCGGCCTCCCACCGTTATTCCAAAGGAAGATCACGTTGGGACGAACCGCCATACTCAAGTGCACCTGACATAGCTCTCTGACAAATGGGACATCCCAGCTCACAGCCATGACTATTGGGGCATCCCACTTGATCTTCCATCCTTGCATTCAATGCTGCATTGAATGTAAAGGAGGTGGGTAGTTGTGCATGTTACTACCCATGGCCGAACACGTGGCCTCTTCTCAGCTATTCATCCTTATGCAGGTAACTTAACCTTCACCACTTCTTTATCTATATAAACCCACTTATATGCACAAAGGAAGGACACACAAAACTTCATTCACCAAAAAGCCTATCAGAATACACTTAACTTGCTGAGAATAAGCCCAGAAGATCTTACATTGTTCTTTCTTATTCTCCCAAGTTCATCACTTGTTCTTCCTTGTTCTTATTCAAACATCTCCAAATACATATCACTGACTTCATCATCGGAGCATATTTGGCTGGTACCACACCGGTTCATCTCCTTTGATCTTGTTTTTATGTAGGAAGATCTCAAGTCAACATCCACTTCATCATCTAGCAAGGCTTCTGATCAGCCAGATCATCCATTTAAGTTGTTGCATCTCTCTTACGGAAATTTGCATCAACATTTAGCAAGCAAAAAGAGAAGCCAATATGAAGAACGCAGAGAGGGTCAATGTTTTTCTTTTAATAAAGAGGAGAGAGTTATGGGAAGATGAGTTATTAGAAGATAAATTTTTAAAAACCCATCAAAATTCTAGTAATTGTAGGATTTAATTTTGCATATGTGACATTAAGTCGTTAAAAATTTAGATAAGTTAAGGAGTATATTGGGTTAGAAGAGAAGTCAAGCCCTATACGTTAAGCCAAAATTAGCATATGCATTAACAAGTTTTTAACGTCAATAATAGTACTAGAATGTCAACTCATTCAATGGGATCGTAACCCTCAAGGCATCATGTTGATTATTGTTTTTTTTTTTTTTTTTAAGTATTGAATCCACCAAATACTATATTTAACATTGTAACCAATTATCTGATATCATATACAAAAGACAATATTGTAACGAGAATTTAAGATGATGACCTAATTTACATATCAACGGCTAGATAGAAGTCTTTATTTAAAAAAAAAAAAAAAAAAAAGATTATAAAGATCCTAAGTTTAAATCTTCATATAAAAATAAAAATTAAAAGCCTAATATGCTAAACTGAAATTAAGTGCTCAATTTATATTTTTAAAAAAGTTAAGTGCCCTATTTAAACTCTTATTAGTAATTAGAATGCCATCAATAAATTATTTTAAATACATCAAAGTAAATGTTTCTAACATTTATTGCTTTTTTTTTTGTTACCAATTATAAAATTTATTTATATTTCTTGGTTAATATTTTTAACATTTTCAAACACTGTAATGAGAATTATTCATTCTCATCCCTCTGAAATGAGGAAGGGTATAACATTTTCAAACAATCCATCCCGCGAACCAAACCGGCCCTAGAAATTTGGCCATTTATTACCCAACTCTACTCAAACAAGTTTCATCTGGCAGTGGTTGGGAAATTATACCCAATCATATGGTTGAGGACACTACCATGGGGGAGACTACATTTCCACTTCTTTAATAAACAATGTGATTTATAAATATAAGTAGGTCCTATTAAGGTGGCATGAGAAAAATATCTATCAAGAGTGTATGCACCAATTTTTTTTAGTTTTCTCTCCTTACATAATAAGTTGACGTGATACCAGAACACTTGATTAATGCTAAGAGTTGTGTGTACTGTGTGGTCACTGTGGTGTGTAAATATATATATATATATATAAAAGGAAGGCTCAAGAGGCAATCAAAGAAACACGGCAAGCAAAGCAATGGGTCGGTACACCATGTCCATGGTGGTGACAATGGCGATGGTTGTGGTGATGTTGGGAACGACAAGTCGTTTAGTAGCAGAAGCTCAAGAGACACGGGACTGTGTGCAGGAGCTGGTGCCGTGCGAGGAATTCATAAACTCGACGGCGAAACCGTCGGAAGCCTGCTGCAACAAACTCAAAACGACGGTGGCGACCCAGTTGACTTGCATCTGCAACCTCTTCTTCACGCCCGGAGTTCTCGAGTCCATCGGCAGCAACACCACTCAGGCTCTCCAAATCGCCACCGGCTGCGGCGCCCCGGTGGATGTCGCCAAATGCAAAGGTAGATCGGTCTGCACCGCCTCAATGCGCACCGTTTTGTTCACTTTCATTTTCTAGATCTTGCAAGGCTCCAACAATTCATGTTCTCATGCTTTCATTTTTTATGCCGCTGCCACAGGTACTGCATCACCGGAATCTCCACCGGCAGTCCCAGCTGGTATACCAAACTTTGTCTTTTATTGCGGTATTTGAGTATGTCAACACTCATTAATTCTGCATTGGAGAAAACCCCTAACATATATGTTATGTATCATTCTTAAACATTGGTCAAATGAATTCTTAGTTCAACTTCACGATTTAACAACACAACATGTTAAATATGTGTCAAAAAATTTTACTCATAATATATTCCACTGCTACAACTTCTTAGAAGCCTTGTTTATTGAAGGAAGAACATTTTCCACAAATTATACTGCTAGCTACAATTAATCATGCAAACTATTATTTCAAAAATTTTATTAGTGCCAAACTGTCAATCTCCCATATGTTCTTATAAATATTTTGTTATGATTAATTTTGCAGGTGTACCAGGTGGTGACAGTGGTTCAGGCATGATAGTGTGGACCAGATTTCCTGCCCTGCTCTTATTTTGGGCTTCTATCATGTTGTATTAGTCTTTCTGGAGTTGGTCATAAAGCTAGTCTTCTTATCAGAGTAAATAATGCTAAGATCATTTTGGTATTAGGGGTCCTGAACACAAATTTGGAGATGTTGCTATTTGTTTGCTCCCTTTCTGTTGCTTGCTTATCAATTTATTTGAACACCATTTTACCCAAGATCATTTTGGTCAATATTGTTTGTGTTACAAAATATTTGGAGGTATATAATTATTGTGGTGCTTTGGTAGCACCATTAATTGGCGCAAATTCTTATATACTTATTTCAATTGTGTGATGAAATAAAATCATGTCGGCTTTCTAAAGTACTTGGAATGAATCAGCTAGTCTTTGATGCAAACGGGTGAGCATCGCGATATTGATTTTCTCTATACTATTATTAAAGGAAGAGTGTTTGTCAATTGTTGGGTGAGAAAATATCAATTATGTCCAAGTTATATTAAACAATTTCAATGATTCATTTTAAAAATATTTACTAAAGTAATTACAACATACCACTTTTTTTGGATACTATCTCATTTTCTACTCACCCACTTTTATTTTAGAAATAACAGTACTACAACATTATCTAGCAAAGCTCACTAATTTTTTTTTTTGATAAAAATAGATGCAACTGCTACTAATTAATGTTAGTTTATATTGCCCATTGTCACCCTATTGTCACCACAGAACATGTTGAAGGTTGGTATTAGGGTGGCAATGGAGCTAAGGCCACCCAAATGTAAGAATGGTGAAAGCTTTTACCAAAACTGTCATGACAGTCTGACAAGGCAGCTGCTCACTAATGCTGCAGTTAGTTGGTTTTTTCTCTTCACCATTAGATGTAAGGTTGTTGTATTGGTGTTAGAACATAAGCAATAAATAATGTCTCCATGAATTTTGGTGACTAACTAATAAGAATTCAAAATTCATTTTCTCACCAAACATATCCTGCAGTGGGATTGAATCTTACATTAAAACTCATTCCATGCAGCAAAAGCTGGAATGAGGCTAGCTATTGTGCTAGGGACGAACCTTCTTTGAATCACAAAGAAGAAAAGTAAAAATGTATTCAAAAGTTGGAACCAATTTTCTTCAATATTCATTAATTTTAACAAATACAACCAAACATCATTTTACATAAAGAATATAAGACAAAAATTCAAATAAACATAACAATACTAAACATGTGGGGTTTGTGGGATAAAGAACAAAAAAGAAATGAAGAGAATGGAGTTGTTGATTAAAAAAGTGAAGGATGGAAAGGAAGAGAGAAGAAAAGTGCAAATGAAGATAGAGGTTTCGCACTTTCAAGCCACTGGAGGTCCGGTCCTCTCTCATGAGGTTCGGTCTTTTCTTATGAGGTTTGATCCTCAAGTCTTCTTCTTGGTCTTCTTGTCTTACATCACAACCAAGCAAAACCACAAAGTATAAACTCACAAGGGAAAGTAACATAAGTTAAAAATGAATTTTGTTTAGTCAAAATTGAACATAAGCAAAACCATATTTTGGAGTTATAAACATTTCATAATCGAAGTTATAATTAATAGAAGTGAAAACATATATTTTGATAATTACCATAAATCTGCAGCAATAAAGTAGAAACTAATTGAACCCAAAAATCTAAAAAATCCAGAAAATAAACTAATTATACAAGAGTTTTGAATCCAATTTAACTAGAAGTCTATAACACAAATAACCCAATTAAAATCCATAAATTAACTAGAAGGCTAGAACACAAATAAACCCAAATTCAAAATCAATTCAATAATTGATCAAATCAGAGCCAACAAACAACAAGAGCAAGTTGAGAGCATCGATTTCTATACTTGAGTCGACTCAAATCAACTGTTGGATTGACCAGAAAAGCAGTCGGAGCAGCCGCAACTTCTCTGGCTTTGATTGGCCAGTTGGGGTAGTCCGATGAACAATCCGAACAAACCGCCATGCTCACCTTGGCAAGAGGGAGAAGACCTAAGTGGTCTGACCATCTAATTCCGCCAGAAAACTAAGGTCGTCGGCGAGTGCTAGGATCATATTTGGGGTTGGGTTATCTTTTTTGGTGTTTTTATGGGCTAATGAGTCATTGGGGAAGACAGAATGGGAGGTGGCGCTTCTTTGGGTAGTGGCCTCACCGGCATCCTTCGCTAGATGCGCCGACGCCGGCCATAGAGGAGAGAAGACAGGGAGAGAGAACAAAGAGAAAGAGAGAGTAAGGGTGACAGCTGGGAGAGATCGAAAAATGAGGAAAAAAGTCTAAAAATGAAGCTTTTATACTCATTAAACCCTAAGTCACAAAATTACAAAACTGCATTTTACTTCAAATGCCCATAACTCTCAATCCGTAACTCCGATAAATGTACGGTAAGAGTCTATGGACTCGTGATTTCGAGACCTATCCAACGAGTCCAAGTTCGAAACCAAAGCTCAATATAACAAAAAGTCAATTTTGGGTCAAACTTAATTTAAAAAAAAATTAAAATTAATCCAAAATCTTTTTATTTTTCAAATAAATTCTCCAAAATTTTGGAATAACCTCAAAATAAAATATTGTAAAAATACGGGGTCTCACATTTTACTGTTTTGTTTAATGGGGTTTTCATTGGGGTTTGGTTGGGGTTTGGGTGATTAGGGTTTTGTTGGGCAAATTGGGGTTTAGGAAAGAAAACAAAAACTAGTTTACATATAATTATACATACATAAATAATGATAGGTATTAAGATATTAACATAAACAATAGGGTTTAGATTGGGGTTTGGGAAAAAAAAATTAGGATTAGGGTATTAACAATTTAAGCTTATAAGTTATAACTTTATATAACTACTAACTAGTTTTATGGAAAAAAAAAAACTACTGACTAGTTTATAACTTTATATAAATTTATATATAATTATATATCCATAAACAATGATAGGTATATAACACTATAGAGTAATTAATAATAGACTTATATTTAGAAGCTCACATCTCGATCGTGTTTCCAACGATCCGAACCGTTCATTTTACAAAATTGCCCTTTAACTTATAATACCGGCCTGAAACTTGATGGTCGTAGCTCTGTTTCACATTTTCTTTGTGTCAACGCTCTCGTAGTCTTGAGCCTTATCCAACTAAACCAAAAACTCATTTAAAATCTAAACATTTAATTTTGTCAAATTAAAATCTTAAACCAATTTAATTATAAAAGCATTTCTTTTTAAAACAAAATTTTTTATAAATTCATAGAAAAATAATTTTAATGAAATATTTTATAAATTTATCCCTAAACCCAAAATGTCAATTGTCACTTTTTCAATTTTAGTTTCAAAGAAAAGTGGTCTTGTGCACAGCCACTATTATAAATTTAGTTTGAGTTAGGGGTGGGAAAGGAAAAATTATCCCACTAATTAATTTTCCAATTTAGTTACTATATTTATGGAGCTATCAAAAAATCAACCATCTTACAAATTAATGGGTTCTAAGGCAACTATTATCTCTACCATAAACATAGTAATCACTAACAATAAGTATTAGTAACCACCTCATTTGTCAATAGGCACCCTCTCATCTATGAGTGCAAAAAATAGAGACATTTAGCCATATTTGTTGTAGTATAGATTCCCTCTTGTGCTTGTTTTTGTTCGATCACTTCAATCTAGCTTAGTTGTGTATACGTTATAACAAACCAGAAGGTTGTATTGATTTTATATACACTGATAAGTTATATGAATCCACCACTCTTTTAACAAAACTTTAATTTTATAATACACGACTGGAATTAATAGTCAAGTGAAAACAACCTATAAATGATATCTTTCATATTACATATTCATTTTCACTCTCATATTCACACTCATATTTTTCTGTTTTTTTACTATAATTTCCATCAAATCTCATATATATATATAATATATGTGTGTGTGTGTGTGTGTATGAATTTGTGTGATGACTCTAGCTAGTGTGATTTAATAATGTTCTTGTCATTTTTTACTTAATTTACATAAGGTCATTCTTTTCAAAAAAGGATTATAAAGATCCTACGTTTAAATCTTCATATAAAAAGAATAAATAAAAATCTAATATGCTAAACTCAAGTTAAGTGCTTAATTTTTTTTTTTTAAAAAAGTGCTCAATTTAAACTCTCATTTGAATGCCATTAATAAATAATATTATATACATCAAACAAAATGTTTTTTAATTTTTTTTTTTTTGAAAAAAATAAATCTATGGGAAGGGGAATAAATCTTAGATTTCGAGTAAGTCTCAAAATTTAGCTTATCAACTTGTTTTTTGGATTCAGTGGAAGAGGGACAAGTTCGAACTCCTACCATAAATGAAAGATAAAATGTTCTACCAGTAGAGTTAGAAGTCCTAATGTATTTTAGAGAAATAATTCTTTTACGCGAATATTATAATAATTCTTTCCAAGTTGTCTGTCCAAGTTCCAAGTTCCCACCCACTAGAAGTTTGGCCATTTATTACCCAACTCTACTCAAACAAGTTTCATGGCCAGTGGTAGTTGGAAAATTATACCCAATCATATGGTCGAGCCGTTGAGGACACTAACACGGGGAGACTACATTTTCACTTCTTTAATAAAAATGTGATTTATGAATATATTAAGGACGAAAATAATTTACTTATCATGAATATATGCACTAATTTTTTTTAAACAAAATTAGACTTAAGTTCTTTTGAAAAATAATTTTTAGATAGAGATCGAATGTGTTTTAAAATTTATAATAATTTATAAAAAAAAAATTTTAATTCATAATAATTTATAAAAAAAAAAAAATTTAATTCATAATAATTTATAAGAAAATCATTTTTAATTCATAATAAAGTCCTATTAATTTATAAAAAAAATCATTTTAATTCATAATAAAGTCCTATTAATTTATAATAAAATCATTTTAATTCATAATAAAGTCTTTTCCCAATTTGTAGGATATTTCTCCTTATTTGAAGGGTATTTCCCCTCCTAGGGGGAGCGTGGACTCAATGCTCTATGAACAAATGTGGCCAATCCATTCCCACCTCAATCCCGGCCAATTATAAAATTTTCGAAACCAAAACACTTGATTAAGCCTGAATCTTTTATGGGGCATGTCCTAATAGGGCATTTCTCATAATGAGGTGGGTTTTATATGTTAATGGGCCTACCTCTTTGTGAGAGATGGCCCTTTGAGCATGTCCCATGAAAGACTCACTCCTTGACTGGATTAATGCTAACAGTTGTGTGTAATGTGTGGTGTGTATATATTAGGGGGGAAAAATGCACAATTGGTCCCTGTGTTTTCCTTTGCGATCAATTTTGGTTCTCATGGTTTCAAAATTGTCAATTTTTTTCATGTGTTTACATATGTCAGCAATTCTAGGACATTTTTAAAAATCTGAAAAGACGATCTGTGAAAGCAAGGGTAAAAATGACTCTTTACTCATACCCAACCCTTCTTGGCTTCCTCTCTCCCTGGCCCTCTCTTCTTTCTCTTCTCTTCCTCTTCTCCAAACACACTCTTATTCTCTCTCTCTTTTCTATCCTCCTATGTTTTTCTATTCCCCTAAAACGTACCTGACCCAACCACCCAGAACGAGTCAACCCGACCTGACCATCATGGTAGAGCTCCACCCCTGGAAGCTACCCTTCACTGTGGTGCGTGTGCTAATGGTCTCTGATTGCCCAGCTGAGTCTCGACGACGGTGAATCGACGGCGGGAAGCCAGTAACCTGTCCGATGGTTTTCTGGCTGCTCCGGCGGCCATTGGCCGCGAGTGAGTTATGATTTTGAATCATCTCCTCATGATCTTCCTCTGTGTGTGTGTTTAGATTGGCTCAATTGTTGATATAATTAAAAATCAAGTTTTGGGTCTCACAGCCACCACGAGCTCCATCGAGGGTGGTGGCGCATGAGACATTTTTTCTGTGTTTTAGTGCCTTCTTCAGCCTTTGTGATTAAATTTATTAGGTATTCTAGACATGAATCATGGCTGGGATTGATTTCCAATTCGGCCGTCAGTAGCCAACGTGCAGGATTTCTTAACACTAGGTGTTGATGCAAATTATCGTGAGGTAGATGCAACAACTTAGAAACGCTGATCTGGCTGATCAGATGCCTCGCTGGATGATGACGTGAGATCTTCCTGCGAGAGAAAAACAAGATCAAATGAGATGGACCGGTGTGGTACCAGCCAAACACACTCCGATGATGAAGTCAGTGATGGTGTTTGATGGTAGATGAGGAAGAACAAAGGATGAACTTGGGAGAATAGGGAGAATAAGGTAAATGTTCTGGGTTATTCTCAGCAAGTTGGGTATGCTCTTGGATGAGTGGGAACTTTTTGTATAAGTGTTTTGTGAATGGTTGGATAGATCTGCATTTTGCACATATGAGTTGGTATATATAGGCAAAGGAAGGCTTAATGAGTAAGTTACCTGCATGTGAATGAATGGTTGCCAGAGACCCACGCGCCTGGCCAGAACTAGTTGCAGGCACAGCTGCTCACCTCCTCAGCATTCAATGCTGCATTGAATGCAAGGTTGGAAGGTTCAGACAAATTGCCCCAATAGTCATGGTTGCAGGCTGGATATTTCATCTGTCAGAGGATTTGTGTCAGGCGCATTCAAGTGTGGCGGTTCATCCCAACGTGATCTTCCCGGGAATGGCGGCGGAGGGCCGAGCCGACCCGAACACACGTTCTTATGCGTATGCATGAAGTCCATGTGTGATCGGATCGGACATGGGGTTCCAGGCTGAGCCGATCCGATAAGAAGGGGTCCCTCCGAGCCCTAACTGGTCGACGCCAGAACTCGAAGGGATGATACTTCTGTGCCGAGCCGAGCCAAACCGGGATGATCGTGGAAAGGTGGACACTCAATCCCTTGGAAGGTCATCGGTTCGGCTCGGACTGGGCATGGAATACTTGGCATGGAGACCCGAGCTGAGCTGGCGGAGGAAGTGCTGAACCGTGATGATGTGGAGGTCAAAGTCTGACCACTGAAAGTCAACTCCAAAGTTGGTTCTGACTAGCCACGTGTCGGGTCGTGATTGGCTGTTCGGATCGGTGTGGATTTTCCCACAAACACTAGGTCGAGCAGAGAAGAAGGTTGGGTATGGGTAAAAATGACTTTTCACGAATCATCTCTTCAGATTTTTAAAAATGTCCTAGAATTGCTTACATATATAAACATAAGGATGAAATTGATAATTTTGAAACCACAAAGACCAAAATTGATTGCAAAGGAAAACACAAGAACCAATTTTGCATTTTTCCCTAGGGTGTGAACGAGCCGAGCCGAATATTACTTTGCTCAAACTTGCTTGTTTTCTTGAACTTGACTTGACTTGACTTGGCTTGGTTAAACCCGTGCCGACCTCGAAACAAACTCAAGCTGGTATATATATATATATAAAAGGAAGGCTCAAAAGACAATCAAAGAAACACGACAAG
Organism: Dryas drummondii; assembly: GCA_003254865.1. NCBI lineage: Eukaryota > Viridiplantae > Streptophyta > Magnoliopsida > Rosales > Rosaceae > Dryas > Dryas drummondii. The sequence continues at coordinate 2,193,303 of QANW01001771.1, forward strand.
CAAATCAATCGTCCCCAATCACCGCACACAGACACACACACACACAGCCAGAGAGCACCAAAATGGGTCGCTACACCATGTCCATGGTGGTGATGATGGCGATGGTTGTGGTGATGTTGGGAACGACAAGTCGTTTAGTAGCGGAAGCTCAAAATACAGCGGATTGTGCGCAGGACCTGGTGCCGTGCGCGGACTCCCTGAACTCGACGGCGAAACCGGCGGAAGCCTGCTGCACCTCAATCAAAACGACGGTGGCGACCAAGCTGTCTTGCCTCTGCAACCTCTTCCTCACTCCCGGAATTCTCGAGTCCTTCGGCAGCAACACCACTCAGGGTCTCAAAATCGCCACCGACTGCGGCGTCCCCGTCGATATCGACAAATGCAAAGGTCTGTCTGCAGCAGCTCAATGCGCACCGTTTTCTTCACTTTCATTTTCTAGATCTTGCTCCGAATAATCTTCTCATGCTTTCAATTTTTATGCAGCTGCCATAGGTGCTGCAACACCGGAATCTCCGCCGGCAGTCCCAGGTACCAAACTTTGTCTTTTATGGTATCAAAATCACTCAATTTAGGATCTTCTACACCCACTTGGGTATCTTAGTAAAATAAAAAATAAAAAACCACACCCAATTGGGTAAGTTCAAAGGTCAAATTCAAATTTTGGTAAAATTTATTTTCGATGTCTTAGTTTCCACCATTTTCACTTTATTAATCAAGTAGTATTTGTTTTTCTAATATTAAAAATTATCTTAATTTCAGATCTCACTAAATTTTTTTTTGGATATTTTCTAGCCTTTTTTGTCAAGAGTTAGTTGATGACCATTTTTTATTTTGATCCCTATATGTAGTTATAATTTGTCAATCATATTTGTTTAATTAATTAACCGTTATAATTAAGAAAAAAATCCAGTTTTTTGTTAATTAATTTTTTCTATATAAAAGAAGGGAATTCAAACTTAAAATCTCTCTTAATATTGAGAAATATAACTAAACGAACAGCTAATTTGTAATACTTATACGAGTGACATGTTGATGTAGGTGCAATAATGCACAAAATGTCTTATGGTCCGTACTACATAATTGGACAAAATTTTTAATTTAATTTAAATTATAACCATTAATAAATTTTAAAATTATGACTGGAAATTAAAATTACGAGAAAAGAAATAGAAAATAGTTAATAAGAAGCAGTAAGAATAGTAGGTAAAGTGAGTGGTGGACTGAATTCTAAACCATGTGTTTGGTTGGTGCCTCCAAGTTTGACTGCCCCTATTATAAAATTGGAAACAAAGAAAAGTATTTCCTCATCAAAACGGCATGTTTCCTGAGTCTTGCTTATTTCTTAGCCGTTGAAAATTCAGAGTTGCTCAACAATATGTCATGCTCTTTTAATTAGACATCATATGCTTTATATCCACCACACAAAGTCACAAACTAATTTACTTGAACCCAAAATGCTAAAGTTTTCTTATTAATATTAAAGCATTTTCTTGTTAGACAGTTTAGCATGATAAACTTTTTCTCAACACGGGATGAGTGTTGCTAGATTATTACGGTATTTGCGTTCGATCGACCTGTATCATATCTGCAATACTCTTTTCGCATTGGAGAAAACCCCTAACATATTATGTATCATTCTTAAACATTGATTAAATGAATTATTATTTAAATACATAGTTTAATTAAATTCACAATTTCACAACACAACATTACATTACATTGTGAAATATCTGTCAAAAGAATATATTGTACTGTTAGAACTTCTTAGATGCCTTGTTTGTTGAAGGAAGTACATTTTTCCACAGAATTACAGTACTCCTAGCTGATAGAATTAGAGTATCCAACCCAAAACCAATTGGCAATGGATGGAGAGGCCCAAGACTTATAAGCACATATGCTAAGCCTTAGTTTTCCGATGTAGGACATTGCTCTACATTACTCTCAACACGCCCCCGCACGTGTGGTGAGATTTTTGAGCCTTACACGTGAACAAATTGTATTGGGTGACGTAGGAGCACGTGTGACCGTTGGGCCTTACACGCGGATAACTAAGCTCTGATACCATGATAGAATTAGAGCATCCAACCCAAAACCAATTGGCAATGGGTGGAGAGGCCCAAGACTTATAAGCACATATGCTAAGCCTTAGTTTTCCGATGTGGGACATTGCTCTACATTACTCTCAACACTAGCTACCATTAATCCTGCAAATTAACTATTATATCAAAAAGTTTATTAGTGTCCAACTGTCAATCTCCCATATGTTCTTATAATTTTGTGATTAATTTTGCAGGTGTACCAGGTGGTAACAGTGGTTCAGGCATGATTGTGTGGACCGGATTTCCTGCTCTGCTCTTGTTCTGGGGTTCTATCATGTTGTATTAGTCTTTCTGGAGTTGGTCATAAAGCTAGTTTTCTTATCAGAGTAAATAATGCTAAGATCATTTTGGTATTAGGGGTCCTGAACACAAATTTGGAGATGTTGCTATTTATTTGCTTCCTTTCTGTTGCTTGCATATCAATTTATTTGAGCACCATTTTTACCTTAGATCATTTTGGTCACTATTGTCTGTATTACCTAATATTTGGAGGTATATAATTAGGTCAGTGTTATTATGACTATTCTAAACTGTTGAATTGACCACTTTATTTCAAAATTCAAACTTTTTCATTAAAACAAAAAATTTCAATTTTGTTTGTCGGTTCATTCGATAATTATCTACCGAAATATTTATGGTTATTCGACAATTATCTGTTAAACATTGATGAATTATTTAATAGATAACCACCAAATGAAAATGAAAAAGGCATTCGACAGTTATCTGCCAAAATGTTTGTGTTTATTCGACACTTATCTACCGAATATTGGTGAATGTTTCGGTAGATGACCACCGAATGCATCTGGATGATTTCATCATGTTTTTGCAATAAAGGGTAAAAAAAAAAATATTGGATAAAATATAATAGGATGGTCAACTCAGCAGCTGAAGGTGGTTTGCATAACCTCACTCATATAATTATCGTGGTGCTTTTGGTAGCACCATTGGCGCAAATTCTTACTTCTTTCAATTGTGTGATGAAATAAAATCATGTTGGATTTCTAAAGTAATTGGAATGAATTAGTCTTTGATGCAAATGGGTGAGTATCGATATTGATTTTCTCTATACTATTATTAAAGGAAGAGTGTTATGGCTGTTGAGAGTAATATGGATCAATATCTCATATCAGAAAACTAGAGTTTAGTATATGTGCTTATAAGTCTTATGCCTCTCCGCCTATTGCCAATTGGTTTTGGGTTGGATGCTCTAATTCTATCATGATATCAGAGCTTGGTTATTTGCGTATAAGGCCCAACGGCCACACATACTCTCACGTCACCTAATACAATTTGTTCACCTGTAAGGCTCAAAAATCTCGTCACACGTGCGGGAGCGTGTTGAGAGTAATGTGAAGCAATGTTCCACATCGGAAAATTAGAGTTTAGTATATGTGCTTATAGGTCTTGGGCTTCTTCACCCATTGCAATTGGTTTTGGGTTGGATACTCTAATTCTATCAATGACCATGTTATATTAAACAATTTTAATGTATGATTTTAAAAATATTTGCTAAAGTAATTACAACATACCTTTTTTTTTTTTTTTTAAACTCTCTCATTTTTCTGCTCACCCACTTTTATTTTAAAAAAAGATTCCTTCTTGTGCTTGTTTTTTTCACTTCAATCTTATATATGTATAATAAATTAAGAGGGCTGTTATTTGCACATCATTTTTCTCTTTTTTTTCTCCTACACACCCCACACACTTACCTCAAATTCAAAACCTCTCAACATACACCCAACTCATTACCAAAATACCCTTATTTCATTACACACTCTATCTTTCTCTGTCAACACACACCAGCACACACCCCCCATCATCTCTCACAAGCTTTCCCTTTCTCTGTCAACACACACGCACCACCACCTTGCACCCCGCAGCACCAACCGGCACCTTTCTCTCTCTCTCTCTCTCTCTCTCTCATCTTCTCTAAATGGCGCACAGCCACCACCACCACCACCTTCTTCTTCCCCTTACCTGAGCCAAAACAGCCACCACCACTTTTTTTTTCCTCTCTCTCTCTCTCTCTCTCTCTCTCTCTCTCTCTCATTTCCTCTCGCCCAAGAAGACAAAAAAAAAAGTTGCAGGTGGTTCGGCAGACTAGTGTCGAACCCGTCGGTTTCGTTCGATAGGTTACCGTCGAACGAACCAAGTTTGTTCGGCGGTTACCTGTCGAATGAAATCGACTGGTTCGACATTGGTCTGCCGAACCACCTGCCACCCTTTTTTTGTTTTTGCTATTTGCTTGGGTGAGAGAGGAGAGAGAGAGAGAGAGAGAGAGAGAGAGAGAGAGAGAGAGAGAGAGAGAGAGAGAAGAATGTGGTACGTAGTGGTGCAGGGGCTGAGGGGGTCGATGAAGGGGCTAGGTAGGTTGGGTGGAGGGGGGAGAGTTGGAGAATAAGAAGAAGATAAAAAAAACAAGGGAAGGGGGTGTGAACGAGAGAAAAAATAGAGGAAAAGAAGGAAGGAGCTGTATAATTTTTTTGTTTTTTTATTTTTTTTTAATAGGGATGTTCAAAAAGAAAAAAAAAAAAGGTATGCAAATAGTAGCTCTCTAAATTAAAAGGTTCCTATTGATTCTATATACACTCATAAGTTAAGAATCAACGGATCTTTTAACAAAACTTAAATTTTATAATATATGACTAGGATTAACAGTCAAGTGAAAACAAACACATAACAACCTATAAGTGATATCTTTCATATTACATAATTCATTTTCACTCTCATATTCACACTCATACTTTTTTCGTTTTTTACTATAATTTCCATCAAATCTCATATATATATATATGTGTGTGTGAATTTGTATGATGACTGTAGTGTGATTTAATAATGTTCTTAGTCATTTTTGACTTTTGAGGATAGCGTCTAAATTGGTCCCTTGTAAAGCCAAAAAAGGGGTACCAACATACTTTATTCTCAGAATATGATTTTTGCCTCCTCATAAGTGTTTTTTTTTTTTTTTGGCCATAGCCTCCTCTTAAATTTTAAGTGTTAACCAACCTTTCTCTCTCTATTTTTTTTTTTTTTTTTGTCTTTTTTTTTTTTCTTTTCTTAGTTACCCAACTTTAGTCCTTCACTTGCACAAAAGTGGGGATTACTTAATGGTTACGAAATATGGATTCTAGAGGATGTGACTTACTTATGTAATCCATGCTCCATTTGTCATGAGATCATAGACTTTCACTAGTTCATCCATAGAAAACTTTCATATCATCAATTTAAATTTTAAAGTGTCTTGGTGACCTTTGTGATCCATCCCATATCACAAGGCGTAATATTAGTTAATTGATATGCATAAATCTATATATAAAATAGTTAAATAAATATATACCCTTTTAAATCGAGTCTTTTTTTTTTTTTTTAACTTAAACCTTGCACTTTTTCGAAATCACGCATACACATTTTTAAGGCCACAGTCAACTCAAATATTGGACAAAATCTACAAGAAGATTAAACATCTTTAAGGTAAGAAAATAGTATTTGGAATTTGTTTAGAGTAATTAATACGAATGATGATGTTATCTTAAAAGAAAAACTCAACGTTATTGTATCAACTCATCCTCCACATTTTCGCCAAAATCCTCATTTTTGGTTTCGGAAGAATCAGAATGAGGTATGATTTATGCATGTACATATGTACAATTAATGTTACACTCAATTATTACATCTGCATTTGTGGGGTTTTTAGTGCAAAAAAAATATTTAATAAGGATATCAGATAGATACAAACCACAAAACAGTAAGCAAAAAGGGAAAATAGAGGAAAACCTAAACCCAGCCCATTGGGTGAAGCTGAATCTCAAGAAGTGGGCTAGAGGCCCAGATACTAGGCTCTTGGATTGAAGTTCACTCCCACAAACTAGGCTCAATATTCGAACCAAAAAAAGGGGCTTTCAATAAGGACCTCAAAATTTTTTAATTTATTTAAGAATTTGCATGCAAAAATATTAAAATTTTAAGTGCAATTTTACACATACGTTACTCGTTGAGCACAATTTTATGCACACACTACCTCATCGTCGAGTGTTTAAAATTAAATGCTTTATTGCATGAGAGCCTTTAAATAGTTAATATTGTTTTTTTTGGGTAAGGAAATAGTTAATACTGTTGCCGCATGTACTATAATAAAAACTATAAATTCTAAAATCATAAATTTATAAATTTCTTAAACCATGTTAAAACATATTTTCACACATCTAAATAACTCTTAATAATTGAAAATATACCATTATAATTATACATTTCAGGTCACTACATACAATGTTATTGATGTACGAAATTTGTTAAACCATTGATGACAATCACCAAACCATAAAACAACAATCACGTAAGAAACACATAAATATATAGTGGTTTATTTGATCCCAGTTGGATTCGGGCTGCATCCACTTTTAGGGTTAAGAGTACAAATAGACTATAAAAGAGCCCTAAGAAAGCCTTATGAGGTTAACCCTCACTAAAGAGGTAGATGGTTTTATTTATAATAGATGAGAGGCCCTCGTCTCTACAATTACACAATTAAAATCCAATTATGACATAAACAATAAGTAATGTATATATAGGGCCCGTTTGACACTGCTTTTAAAATTGTCAAAAGTGCTTTCAAATTAGTAAAAGCGTTTTTGATAGCGTTTGACAAAAATAATTAGAAGTGCTTTTAAGTTATAAAAGCACTTGTAAGGAGTTTTTTGATAAGCACTTAACAAGTGTTTTCTCAAGAAAAACTTTCAAGTGCTTTTGTATAAATAATTTAGAAGTTTTATAAAAATTTATATGTGTTTCTTAACATAAGTGCTTCTAACAAAAGTGCTACTAAATAAAAGTAATTCTAAGAATCAGTGCCAAACGGCCCATAATCTAATGCTAAATATAAACTAAGGTGCAACACGACACAAAATGGATATTAACAATTGCAACTGTGCTATGATATAATATTTTCATTTTATATTTTATTTTCATGACTGTAAATGGATGCTCCTTTATTCAATTCATGCATAGCTAATCAAAATGTCACTTTTGACCCGGTCGCCTGTGCTGGCTTGCTTTGCCTGTTTTCGGGATTTGCTGTATCTTTGGTCTTTGTCTTGTATTTACTCGGGTTTTGTCTAACTCTATTTTTGTTAATATATTCTTTCATTTTCACACACAAAAAACAAAAAAAGATTCATTGATTTTAACTAAAAAAAATTCAATAATTTTTTAGTTTAGGTATCAAAATTAAATAGCATTTTAGATTAAGTATTAGTTGAAAAGTCAAACAAATTAATAAAGTAAAAAATATTAAAATTTACATATATTACGTCACATGTCACTATAATAAAAAAATAAAAATAATATTACATCACAAATATTACATTAAATACTATATTATATTAAAAAAAATCAATCCAGTCACAACTTAACTATAACTCTCTTAGTAAATTGAAAGAGACAACTTACACCACTATACTATATGTTATTTTGAGTAAAATTATTATTTTGACCTCTATTTATACTATATTGTAATATAATTTCTCTAAAAAAAATTCAATTAAATCGCAACTTAACTGTGACTGTCTCACAACTTAGATGTGACTGTCGTTCAGTCACAACTAAATTTGAAATTGTGAGTGTCGTACAGTCACAACTAAATGTGAAGTTGAGACTACATTAGCAAATTTTCAAAATAATATAAAAGTCTCAAGGGCAATTTTGTCAAAACCTTATAAATTTTAACTAACACTCATCATATGTGGGCCAAAGGATAAAAATGTCAAATGGAAAAAACTCAAATAAAAGGGACCAACATATTTGTGACATAATCTAAAAAATTACATTTAAATTTAGTAGTTCAATTGAAAAATTATATGGTCTTCATGGTATACCAAAAAATTATTGAGATTTGGTATTTAATCCTAATTTTTTTTAAAAAAAACTTTTCCCTTCATTTACGAAAGATAAAGAGTGCTACTATATGCACACAAATTTCCTTCTTAATACACACACCTATTTCTCTTTACACATCCTTATTATTATTATTTTTTATAATTTCTCAACACACACCTTAATATTTTTAAAAAACCTACACTACATTGAAAAAAAAAACACAATAACAAAGGTCACCTCGTCTATAGCCTTCCACCTAATTGCCGAACTCTGCCGTCCTCATCATCGGCGCGGCGAAGCGTCTCCTCCTCTCTCTCTTTCTCTCTCTTCACGCCCTCCCTATTGGATTGAAAGGGAGGCCGGCGACCATGCCTGCCTCTATATCGAAGGTTGATCACTTCTGATTAGAGGTGTGTTTTAGATGTATCGAATCAGAAATAGAGTGTTCCAATTTCCCATCCAAAAAATTTCAGAATGAAATTTCAATTCTAATTTTCATTCCAAAAAATCGAAATTTCAACATTTCATTCCAATTTGGAATTTTCGGATTATTTCGGAATATCACATTTTCGGAACTTTAGGATTAAAATTTGAAATTTTCAGATAAAAAATTGGAATATTCACATTACCTTTTCTTATTAGTAAAAAAAAAATTAGTAATTACACGTACAAAAAATGTGGGTGTTTTTGTTAACATTTATGTTATTATGATACACATATATTTATAATATACATATGTTTATATTAATAATATTAGTTATTTTTTTAATATATATGTATGTGTATGTTTGAAACAAATAACAAATTAATGAAACATATAGTAAAAAACTAAATAAATGATATGATATTAATATAAATACAAAATAAATTGACATAATTTCGAAAATATTGAATTGGAATGCCGTTGGAAAATTTCTAAATTTTTCGGATCAAAATTTATAGATATGTTCCAATTCCAATCCAATTTTTTTCCGAATTTTCTAAATTCGGCATTTTCGGATTTGATTCAGACGTTCCAAAATTGTAAATTTTCTAATTGGAATCGGTCGGATTTGGATTTTTCAATCTAAATCACACCCCTAGTTTTGATTTAGGGTCGTTATGGTTGCCGGCCTCCCTTTTCGTTTGATAGGGACCTGCGAAGAAAGAGAAAGAGAAAGTGAAAGAGAGAGGGAAAGAGAAAGAGAGAGAGGGAGAGGAGGGCGCTGACAGCGTGGGACTTGACCATCGGCGACAAGGGTGGTGGTAGGATGCCGGTAAAGGGGTGGCTGGTTCTGGTTTTTGAGTTTTTTTTTTTTAAATTCAAAACATCTCTTTAAAAAATAAAAAATTGTTGTATTTATTGTCTTATGATATTGGGTGATATTGATAATTTCACAATTTAAATAAAGATGATGTGTAATGAGAAGGAAATAGGCGTGTATGTAGCAGCACTCAAGATAAAATATCACTTTCCTAGCAAAAAATTAAAATGTCGCTTTTACCCCACCTGTGGCTCTAAGTCTCTAACAAATTTGACAAAAACGATGCCCTTTTACTCGAATTATCAGCTAATTAAAATGGATACAAATTTAATAAAGGGGGAGACTATTCCGACTATTCTAAAATACTGAGTTGACCACCCTAAGATTTTTTTCCCTATTTTTTCCTATTTTATCCCTGCATTAAAGAAAAAAAAACATATCCCTATTAACAACCTACCCACTGCCACCACTAGACCTCACCATTGCCACCACCACCTCTCCCCATAATTGGTTCAAACCAATCTAACCAACAGTAAGAACACAACGAGAAAATCGAAAACCATACATAGATTGACCCAATTCGTCGCTGGAATCTTTCGGAATCGGCAACGAAAGTCGCGGAGCTTCACAACGTCGATTAGCCGTGCACGGTGGTCGAATGAATAAGGGAAGACCATGGTTGGACTCACCGTGACCTGAGAACAAAACCCAAGTGGTCCGGCGTCTCAACTCCACCGAAAAAAAAAAAAGATCGCCGGCGAATGGGTCGATCGGGTCTTCGCCTGGGTTCCAGTTTTCTGGGCTTTTCTGGTTTGAAGGCTACCATGGGGAGAGAGAGGTGAGGCATGCGAGTTGACTGGTGGTGATCACCACCACTAATTGCCAGACAACAACACACCGAAGAGAGAAATAGAGTTGACTGATCGGGTGGGTGNTTTTTTTTTAATAAATTTTTTTATTTACATTAAAGATATATTAGAAATATTTGTAAAATAGATAAGGAGGACGGTCAATTCAGTCTCCCCCCTTTAATAAAATGACGTTTTCGATCCCTATCCAAATAGAAGCTACTAGAAGAGCCTTGTAACCGAAACAATTAAACGAAACGCAGAGAATAAAAACCACGACACCTCTCGCTCGCTCTCTCACTCGCTCACTCGCTCACTCTTCAGAATCTCTCTCTACCTACGGTCTCTCTAAAACCCTATTTCCTATTCTCTTATTTGTCCACACCTACAACAATGGACGAGGCGAAGCTGAACCAATTGAAGCATTTCGTCGAGCAGTGCAAGTCCGATCCCTCAGTTCTCAGCGATCCTTCGCTCTCCTTCTTCCGCGACTACCTCGAAAGGTAAAATCAATCCCGATTGCTTTTTTCAGAAACAGAAACCATTTCTGTATCTGTTGTTTTGCTCTGAAATCTCACAAAATGATTCGTTTCAGTCTCGGCGCTACGGTCCCTCCATCTGATTACAAGAACAGCGATTCCAAATCGGTACTCTCTCTCTCTCTCACTCTGTAATCTGTCTTTAATACTATATCGACTTTGTGTTTTGATTGAGGAATTTTGTGAGCGTAGAAGAGCTATGTGGTGGAGGAGAGCGACGACGACATGGCGGACACTGAAGCTGCTCAAAGCCATGTCGAAGAAGAAGAAGAAGAGGAGCCTGAGATAGTCGAATCTGATGTCGAGCTCGAGGGTGACACTGTGGAGCCTGACAATGAACCTCCTCAGAAGGTTAGTTTCTATTTAATTTGAGTTTAGCTTTTTAGTTATTAGTAAGTGAGTTTTCACAATTTCTGTATAGTGATGGCTTTGATTTTTTATTTTTTTTTTGCAGATGGGAGATGCATCGATTGAGGTCACTGATGAGAATCGCGAGGCCTCTCAGGCGGCCAAATCGAAAGCTGTGGAGGCTATTTCAGAAGGTACAGTAAATTACTAGTTGTATAATGTGTGTTTGTTTGTGAATAGAGGGCATGCTTGAGGATTTTGATGGATTTTTTTTTTGCAATGCAGGTAACTTGGAGGAAGCGATTGAGCATCTCACTGAGGCAATTTTGCTCAATCCTACATCAGCGATTATGTATGGCACAAGAGGTAAAAGTTTTCGGTTCTCCTAGATTCAGCTTTATTTATTTTGTTTGTTTGAATTTTTAAGTTAATGTCTTAGTGTTTGGTTGTGAATCCTGTTTTATTTGTTACTTTTAACAGCTAGCGTGTACATCAAAATGAAAAAACCTAATGCCGCCATCCGTGATGCCAATGCTGCTTTGGAGGTTGTTGTCGTACCCCTTGTTTGTTTTATACAATGATATCTGTGGCTCCCTTGTAAATGTGAAATTTCTTTATATATATGCTTTGTGTATACTTTGCTTGTTCACTGTGTTCATTCAACATAGCATGTTGTTTAGCATTCACGTGTACTCTGCTTTGCTTATTACAAGGAGATGAAAGTGAAATATGTTTTCTTAAGTCATATAATTGCATTGCAATTGTGCTTTTATGTATAATTCTGCATGCATGACGTGTGAGTTTTAAGCTTTTAGCTACTTGCGAGGTGTGGCATGACATTTGAGAAGGTGAATTCACGTTTTAATTTAATCTTTATCTCAGATCAATCCTGACTCTGCTAAAGGGTACAAGTCTCGTGGCATAGCACAAGCAATGCTTGGCCATTGGGAAGAGGCTGCAAAGGATCTTCACTTGGCATCAAAGCTGGATTATGATGAGGAAATAAATGCTGTACTTAAGAAGGTTTCTCTCTCACTTTCTCACTCTGGTGTATAGAGTAGTTGTAGTTTGTTTCTTCTCATAACTATGCATCTATTTATCCTGTATCATGTATAGATGAGCTTGTTGCTTCGCATAATTTTTCCTTTATTCATCCTGTATTATGCACTGCTCATGTATCTTATTGTGTCAATACCCAATCGACTGCCGGACATGCCCGATTTAGTAGAAAACTATCTTAATATTTTCTCAAGAGGTTTTGCCTGTCCTTTATGAAAATAAGTAATGAGGTGTTTTTTCTTTCAGCAAACTTAATGAAACTGAGAATTGGCCAGCTTAGTGGTGGTTAACAGGGTTTTGGGCTTTATGTGTCACTGATTTATTTATGGAATTTAGGTTTTGAAAACTCGCAACACAAAGATTATGCATATATTTTTCAACATGATCTTGAAAATGGATTATTGTAGGTTAACTCTCCAAAGTCCAAACACTCCATGTTATTAAAGTGTGGCTTATGGTTATAGATGAGTATCTCACATGGCATTGTAATGGAAAAAGAAGGAAGGAAAAAAGAAAAAAGAAAACTAAGACAAGCAAGGAAGACTGTGTAGCTCAGATGTTGGCTTACTGCAACTCTTGGACTATGGCATGTTTATATAATTTAGGATTTGTTTTGCTGTCTGATTGCAACTCCTGTACTTTGTAGGTTGAACCTAATGTACACAAGATTGAGGAACACCATCGCAAGTATGACAGGCTTTGCAAAGAAAGAGAGGAGAAAAAGATTGAACGCGAGAGACGACGTCGCCGTGCTGAAGCTCAGGTAAATGTCTTTAAGTTCATTCCATTAAAGAAAATTGTGCCATCTTGTTTGTCTGATTGAGATATTTGGTGTGCTCTTTTCAAGGCTGCATATGAGAAGGCTAAGAAGGAAGAGCAGTCATCTTCTAGTAGAAAACCTGGAGGTATGCCTGGTGGCTTTCCAGGTGGCATGCCAGGAGGCTTTCCAGGAGGAATGCCTGGAGGCTTTCCAGGAGGTATGCCTGGAGGCTTCCCAGGAGCAGGAGGAATGCCTGGTGGCTTCCCAGGAGCAGGAGGAATGCCTGGTGGCTTCCCAGGAGCAGGAGGAATGCCTGGTGGCTTCCCAGGAGGAGGAGGTGCGCCTGGAGGCTTCCCTGGAGCAGGAGGTGCGCCTGGAGGGGTGCCTGGAAATGTTGATTTCAGTAAAATATTGAATGTAAGCATGTCTGGTCTCGATTCAATTTAAATGTTAAATATATTCCTGAAAATAGTGATTATGCTTTTTTGATTTTGTGGTATATATGAGGCTATTTAATAATTTTAATTTTAAGCCAAGGCACAGAATGGTATTATCAGTAATGGATTTTGGATCTGGATCCTCTCCTTTTCTATCATTTTTTTCTCAAATCATCCACTCAAGTTCATTTAAACAAAATTTGATGGTTGATTTTTCTTGATTGAGTTCTTGACTGTATGGTGGATCTCTTAAATAGCATTTTTTTTTTTTTTCAAAACCTAGAGTTGTAATGGTTGAGATTTCAACTAGAGGAAGGAGAGAAAAGGAGGGAGACAAAGAAAGGACTGGATCGTCCTCCATGGAATTTTTCCGTGCTGCATATATTCTTTCTCCTCTTCTCTGTGTTACATTGCATAATGAGTTCTGACTAGAAATGCAATTTTCACATTTAACTTGTCTTTGTTGGCAATTTGTGTAGGACCCTGAACTGATGGCTGCATTTAGTGATCCAGAAGTCATGGCTGCTCTTCAAGATGGTATTGTCTTTATTCTTATACTTTTTATTTTTCAAGTTGATCATTTCTTCCCTATATATCTTTCTTGGCCAATTATCAACTTTTTTTAACTTTAAAATCCTAGCTCTGTGAATCGTATGGGTGATTATGTGATTATGTTAAAGCATCGGAACGTGTATTGTGTTTTGGTTGTGCTTCTAACATATTTTATCTACCTATACTTATATGCAACAACTTTTATAGTATTAAGACTTAAAAACCTAGCTTGCGTGCCAAATTCAACCATTTTTGTTTTTATAGGCTTATGTTTAAAGGTTGAATAATGTTGGGGAACAAATGTCTGTAATATTCATTTCCCAACTTTTTCATCTTTTCAAAACTTAATATACTTATCTTGAAGGGTATGGAGGAGGAAGGAGAGAACTTAAAAAAGATTCTTAAAGGATGCACATATGCTTTATAGTAAAGGTGAAAAGTTGTAAAAAAAAGTAAAAGGTGGAAAATTGTAAACAAAGTAAAAGGTGAAAAATGTGAATGTTATTTGAACAAAGTTCTAAATATGGGTGATGAATTAGTAATATAGAACCATATGAGGGATAGGCTTCCTACAACATGAAATAGGCTTCCTAGTATGTTGCTTATGGTGGGTAGGCTCAAACGACGAAGCTACTTGGAATAAGCAAATGTGTAGTAATATTGTCTGATTGAAGCTACTTGGAAAAGAGGAACAGAGAATCTTATTTAGAGTTTTATTCATGTTTGCTACACTAAACTTACTGATTGTCAAGAATATTAAAATACTGATTGTAAACATAAAATGGAAAATTAAAAATACTGATTGTTAAGAAAGACCAGAAGGTTGAAATGTAATGAAAGGGAAGGGAGTGGGTTGGTTGAGAGAAGCAAGATAGGGTGAAAGTATGAAAACCAATTGGAAGTGGGGTGGGGTACAATTACTATACCATTCTTGGTTCTTAATCCTATTATCAAAGTCGCTTAAAAATAGTTGGGGTATATTGGACATTTCATGTATGTCCAACAAAGAGAGTTTCATTAATAATATAGACAATTTTCTTTTATATTCTTTATTAGATTTTTTTCTTGATATTCATTAAGGGTCCTATAGATATATTAATTTACATTTAAGTGTGATAGTCTCTTTTTCCATTGAATACTAAGTTCTTAGTTAAGCTGATTTTAGCTTTGCTCTGTTGAATCCTTGCAATTCATATCTTCTGATATGTTTGGAGATTGAGCGTCTAACTCTTTCATCTGGTTGCTCTCCTTGCTAGTTGTGACCTTACTGTTTTATAGTTGTGCCCCCCCTGTTTTTTTTTTTTTTTTTTTTTTTTTTTTTTTTTTTTTNTTCTCTGACTTATTTTGTTTGGATACATTATGGACCTAGCCCAAGTCACAGACTTGAAAATGATGTTCATTCTAAAATGAAATCGAATATGAAATTTAAATTTTCCAGACTTTTCATTTAGGAATCTGGTTTTGAAAGCTAAATGCTAGAATGTAGAGTCATACTTGTACAAGTAAAAAATTGGAAAGACTGTCATGCCAGAGATGGGCATGCTAGGTGTAATAAGGTATAGAGAATGGATGAGGGACGAAAAGTATTACACTGTTATCCAACATGTGGTCTGTGTATCTGTGCTCTTTTGCTCAAATCCTATTCACATCATTGGGTTTTTGGTAAATTTTTCTTTTTCAGAATACTAGTAATTTCATAGATTTAGGAGTTTGCTATATGCCTGATTGTAATTGGCTGATAATTTTGCAGTAATGAAGAACCCTGCTAATCTAGCAAAGCATCAAGCGAATCCCAAGGTGGCTCCTATAATTGCAAAGATGATGGGCAAATTTGGAGGACCGAAGTGAAAGTTTCCAATTTGTCACTGATGTTGTGGGAGAGGAGCTTTTAATACTTGAGATAGTGTTTTTGACATTGTGCCATACGAGAGATGGTTTGATGCGCCATAGACTGATAAAATTGTGTAGCTCTTTTACTCTTTCTTTTACAGCAACTCTCATAGTTAACTCATGGACCGTGTTTGACCACCTATGATTTCCTTGGGGAAATTTGATCGTATATACTCTAGTGTTGAAAAGGTTTTCAGGTTCATCTTTTGTCAAGATTATTACTGGAGGCTTCATCTCATAGGTTTGAATTACAATTCCTAGATTTTAAGCATGCTAAGACTAGTTAAAAAAACAAGTGGTTTCAGCTCCACTTCATTGCCAATATTATATATTCAGCCAGGTTCTGTAAAAGGTCAACTAAGAGGTTGATGTTGGTCATCTGTTAAGGTATTGATCAAACTGCTATTCTAGTTCTATTGTACACTACTTTCTACCTCTAGCTGGGGTCAGATTTGGCTATGGTCACGGGACTGGTGTTGGAAGTCATGGTCTGTATGGTGGTCATGGTTGGTGCATGGTGACGGCGCGTGGTGGTCATAGTGTCCCAACTAGGATTTTAATGGATTTTAAAGGAGTTGCAAATTTTATAGATTTCATAAAAGAGCTAATTATATTTATATCTCTTGAGGTTTATAGTTATTCACATATATTTTTGGGGTTTCAATAATTATATATATATTTTTTTTTTTTGAGGTTTTAAAACTGTTACATATAACTCTTTATAGTAAGACGAAAAATAATGGGAAATTATGTAAAAAAGCAGGTTAAGGAATGAAATGGTGTAATAAGATTATTGAAGGTATAAGATTTAACTTTAATATAAATATTTTTTTTATTATTTATTTTTTTTTCTTATAGGGTTTATATGTAATAGTTTTAAAACTTAAAGGGTGTAAGTGTAATCAACTCTTTCATAGAATTCATTAAAATTCAAGGAGAATTGGCCCAATTCTCATGGCTTTTATTATGTAAACAAAATTTATCACTTAATGAAATTCATAAGTTTTTTAAGATTTAGAAATTTTTAAGAAATTTATTAAAATGCGAGTTGGTAATACTTAGATTTTTATGAAATCTATTAAAATTTTAATTGAGAATACTTTGATTTTGTTAGATTTTTAAAATTCATTAAAATTCAGGATTGGGAACACCCTTTTAGTTTTTCATTTCTACATTCTCCGCCAACAACTGCATTGTTGGCACGATAAATGAGAAGTTTTTATGGGATGAATGTATATATTTTAGGTGTGTATTTGTCCAATTAAGTTTTTCTTTGGTATTTGGTTGCTTATAATTTGTTGAGAAAGTGACTTGAGTCTTCAATCTTCAGCACAAATGACCCATCATCATCTTTGCTTAGAAAGAACAACGTCCAGTACAAAAAACTTCGTTTCTACATGATTCAACGTCTCGTAGGTGAGCTATCTAGCTCACATTTGGGTTGCCATCACTTTCCCAAGAATCACAGTTGTACTGTAAGGCTACAAAACGTATAATCATAATATTATAATAAATAGTTTATTTTACTGCAAAATTTGTGCGCTCTAAAACATAAATTCATATAATCCACCCACCAAAGAAAAGAACAAGAAAGGTTGATCAATACCAATCTAGAGTATAAAGTCAATTTCCAACATTCTCTTTGTTATTTGATTTAGTCCCCTATTTCCATTTATATATATAGTTAGTAGTTAAATACATGCATGCATGCATACATGCATATAGTTTATAAATCAAGTTTTGTATTTTTGTACCTACGCCCAAGTTAGATGTACCTTACATGTGCCTTGTAAGACCAAAACGACGAATGTTTGAGCTTCATCAAATAAATCAAAAACTTTCTATCTTCAGAATGTCTTTATGTCTTGTCAGACTCGTTTAGACCACCAATTAGTCAATTACTGTGGGTTGATGATTGATTGATTGTTAACTCCTACAGATAATCTTTACCTCAATTAATTGCCTAACTGTTTCAATTGTCTGACTAATTTCTCTTCTCAAGCTTAGTGTATGAAAGACTAAAACCAATCTTCCACAAGCTTCTAGGATTCTAG
The DNA here is from genome assembly GCA_003254865.1 of Dryas drummondii. Lineage (NCBI taxonomy): Eukaryota > Viridiplantae > Streptophyta > Magnoliopsida > Rosales > Rosaceae > Dryas > Dryas drummondii. The sequence continues at coordinate 2,211,004 of QANW01001771.1, forward strand.
ATCTTGGTTTTTTAGTTTATTTTTCACTTATGTTAATTTTTTCTTAATGACGATTGCATTACTTGCTAATTACATAATTAGGTGAGTGTTGATGCAAATTTCTGTAAGAAAAATACAACAACTTAGAATAAGTGACTTGGCTGATCAGAAGCCTTGCCGGATGATGACGTGGATGTTGGTTGAGATCTTCCTGCAAATGAACACAAGATCAAAGGAGATGGACCGATGTGGTACCAGCTAAACACGCTCCGATGATGAAGTCAGTGATGCGTGTTTGGTGGTGTTTGAATGAAAGTGAGGAAGAACAGGGGATGAACTTGGGAGAATGGGAAGAACAAGGCAAATGTTCTGGGTTTATTCTCAGAAAGTCCAAGTGTGTTTTTGGTAAGCCAAAGTTTGTGCAAGTGTTTGCTTTTGTGATTGGTCCTGGTTTTTGTGCATATAAGATGGCTTATATAGACAAAGGAAATTGTGATGAGTAAGTTACCTGCATATAAATGAATGGTGGAGAGTGGTCCACGCGTTCGGTCATGACTAGTAGCATGCACAGCCACTCACCTCCTCAGCATTCAATGCTGCATTGAATGCAAGGATGGAAGATCAGGTGGAATGCCCCAATAGTCATGGCTGTGAGCTGGAATGTCTCATCTGTCAGAGAGTCATGTCAGGTGCACTTGAGTATGGCGGTTCGTCCTAACGTGATCTTCTTTAGAATGGCGGTGGGAGGCCGAGCCGATCCGAACACATGTCCTCACGTGTAGACGTGAAACCCATGTGTGATCGGATCGGATTTAGACGAGTCGGCCAAGCCGATCAGGTAGGTAGTGCAGTGATCCCCTCAAGTGAAATTCGACCGCAACTAGGATTTGAGATGATGATCACCAAAGCCGAGCCGATCCGAACTGAGAATGGAATGGACTGAGTTGATGTGGTAACGTGGAGATCCATGTTTGATCGTGATCGGTCATTGGTCCGGGCCGAGCCGAACTAATGGTTGAGATGATCAGGTGGTGACAAAATTGTCGAAGCACGTCTGATCGTGATCGGTCATTGGTCCGGGCCGAGCCGAACTAATGGTTGAGATGATCAGGTGGTGACAAGATTGTCGAAGCACGTCTGATCGTGATCGGTCATTGGTTCGGGCCGAGCCGAACCAATGGTTGAGATGATCAGGTGGTGACAAGATTGTCTAAGCACGCTTGATCGTGATCGGTCATTGGGCCGGGCTGAGCCGAACCAATGGTTGAGATGTGACTGGAGAAAGATGATCTCCAGATCCGAGCCGAACTGATGGTGTCCGAAAAAGATGATCTCTCAAATTCCTGGTGGATCCCAATGTCGGTTCGGATCGGTCATGGGTAACCCGGAGGTAAGAGCCGATCTCAGATGTACATGTTGTTTGGCATTTTGCTGAGCTAAGATGATGACACAGATGATTGAGTTTGACCAAATTGACTATTTGAAAAAGTCAGAGCAAAAAATGGGACCTGGTGGGCCACGTGTTGGTTTGTGATTGACCATTGAATCCATGTAGATTTATCCACAAACAGTGAGCTCTCGTTGAATTATTACTTTTTTCTAGTAAGTTGCACAATTCATAATAGTGGATAATACAATAATTTGAGGAAAATAGTTAAATCACTACATATATGGATTTCAATTAAGTAGATCACGAGTCACTTTAAGATGCTTTTAATGGTGTTGAAAAAATTATGCTCTTTCGATGCTCATGTCAATATAATGGGATAATAGATGCGACATTATATATATATATATATTAAATTTCTGGTTTTTTTTTTTTATAAAAAAAATAAACATAATATTTGTTTATAACGTAAAATTATGTTTGAATATATTCACAAGTTGATATGATCATAAAATGCTAAATATCTAACAAGTAAAATAATAATTAAACACTTAAGTATTTTTAGTGTTTTAGACAATTACTCATATAATGCTTAAGATACTCATTCACACAAAAACCGGTTTTTGTGTCCTTTTTCTCTTGTTCTTTATCTATTCGGAATTGATCATCTTTGCACGCGCTTATAAAATTTCTTACACTCCTACATTTTTTAGGCATTGCTATATTTAATTAACTTTTTTTTTTTTTTTCTTCCTCTCATTTTTTTTGTTTAATAGTACCCGATTTGCCTCACAAAAATCTAGAAAAAGATTTACATTCAATGGGGCATCTGTCTCAACTCTCAAGATGCAATTAAAGATGACAATATTGGCTATCTTCAAGTGCTGAAGATCGACTTTCCTTAGTTTGGAGTCGACAATTTTAAAGAACCACCATTGATTCCTAAGACTTCTCCCACAATTTAAGCCATTGCAATTGACCAAATGAACTAATATCCACTAATTATTTTTAATACTTTATCTGTCTCACAATTTTAGAAAAAGATTCTCACTATAGAGTACTTAATTATATCCAGATGCATACACAATAATTATTGAAGAATCATTGTTGGGCTAATATAATGAGAATTATATAATTAATATGTGAAGATGATACACCAACGCCGATCAGAAATGTCACGAAATCCCCGCTGTTGGGGGGATGTCCTCAACGACGAGGAACATGTACTAGAGTGTATGTGCAACTCGTTCAGATCATGGGCTAGGAGCCTAGGACAAAAGAAAACAATTGATCCAGATCAATTACATACAATAATTTTTCTCCCTCTCCTAAAGCCTGTAATAAATCATAAATGATATATATCCTATTAACCATTAGATTTCCATCCAACACCTCAAAACATGGTAAGTGGTAACTAAATAATATTAACTACTTTAGTCCAAAAATATTAGCTGATAAGTTTGTTACTTGGGGTTGAACTTGTTAAGAGTGAGAATCGAGGAAATAAAGTTTGTATAACAAAATATAAGGTATTGGCTGGCTTCTTCACCCATTATTAATTAATTTTGAATTATATACACTAAGTTTTTGATCGTATCAGAGTTAATAATAAAATAAATATCTAAAGTGAAACATTTATAACTCCAAAAAATCAAGAAGAAAATTAAATGAACAAAAGCTAGACATGTATCACATGCAATATATATCAAATTAATATATGTTGCTTAATTTTGTTGTTCATGCGCTGTACAATTATTGTCCGTTTTTTATTTATTTTTATTTACACTCGAGTTCCACGTGGATAACTGCGTTTGATCCATATAAACAACTTTCTGCTTTCTTTAATTTGTGTGGTCTGCATAGGTAGCTAAATTCAAGATGATGCAGTGGGAGGACCAATTTTGTGTAAGAGATCGAAATACAATATATATGGAAGGAAGTGTGATATATATGTGAACATGTTTTGGATTATGGTCCTTGAGGTGATCATGAACTCTCAACTGCTACAGTAACGTACTACTGTATATTAATGCATATATGGCTCTGCTTAAACCACACCCTCCTCCCACTTACAAGCAATTAATTAATATGTTGTCGCTAATTTGTGATCGAATACATGCACAGTGCTTTCAATAAACATCATATAATTAAATAATTTTTTATTTGTCTAATATGTTTAGAAATGATTGTTGAATAGAATATTATTGAAAGATGAAGGTACGTACAATTTGAATTATTAAAGTATAATGTAAAATGAATCCCACAATTTATTAATTTCTTTTGTTTAAGGGATTAATATATGTTCAATTGATCAGATTGAGTAATGAGTATATATCTTCTGAGGTAATTATCAGATCGACAATGTGTATTCTTGAATATGGAACTGTTGATTATACGCATATATATATATAGCGGAGTGCTCTAAAACTAATTGGTTAATAAGTTAATACAAAGCTAATCATTCTTTTGATACTGCCACATAACTAATTTTATAATCCGAACCGTTAATTATTTAGGTTATATTTCAAAAATCATCATTACAAAAAATCAACTAAATCAGAAATTATTTAGTTATTTAATTGAGATTAAATAAATAGACGATCAGTGTTTTTTATAAAAATATATAAATAGTTGTTGTTATAATTAAATGGCTAAATGATTTCCAATTTTGAAAATTTTTTACAAGGATGATCTTTGAAGTAAAGCCTAAAAAATAGACGGTTTGGATTTTGAATTTACGTTGTGCGATGGACCTAACAGAGTGATTAGTTTTGTATTAACTTACTAACCAGTTAATTTTAGAGCATTTTTATATATTATATATATAGTTGGGAGAGTGGAGTACGTGGTTTTATACTTTTATAGGTAAGCTATCTGCATATATCTTTTGAGTTTCCTTTTCCTTAAGGGAAAGGTATAATCAATATGGTTCTTTCTTACAATACGTATTTGCATGCCCCAAAAATAAGTAGATGGCGCGGAGCATATATAAATATTCACTACCTAAAGTGCCTTGCAAGTTATACGTACGTACGACACTTGTTATTTAATTAAGGGAAGATCTGTTTCAAACACCTGGCAGTCCCAAAGTGAATACGGCAGCTAGGGACATACTTTGGATCAATTCATTCATTTAATTTAACTGGACATATCAACACGAAGCATAGTTTAAGAGGTGTAAAGTTATATATACGATATTCACTTATTACAATTTTTTAAGTAAATTTTTATATGGTGATGAATCTAAGAATTTTAAATTCTTCGTAGACGTAATGTGCGTTTTAATTTGATATTAACAATTTTAAGTGATAAGCAATGAAGAATATGTCAAAATTTATGACACTCTCTGCAATGAACGATGCTTCTTTTTAGAAACTTGTCAAATTTGATGAAACAAATTTTATTTGTTAGAAGGACAAAATTCGCTGGATGCTTGCTGCACTGAAAATTGGTACTAACTAGCTCTATGGAGTGTTTTGTGTAGAATCCATTAACAAACTCTATTGAGTGGGGGCAATTATCACTTTAAGTAAAACTTTCTAACATGCCTCAAAGTTCAATTTCTGTCTATTCTCAATTTGGTATTAATAGTGATAAATCTAAGAATTTTAAATTATTCATAGACGTAATGTGCGTTTTCAGCATCCTAACTTTGTTTTTTTTATCTAGTGATTCTAATAATTGTCCATACTTTCGTCTTTTTGAAATATTTTAACAAACATTTTAATCGTCATATTTTTAATAAAAATAACAATGAGTGAGCAGAATGTTGAGTTGGGGCGATTCCCTTCACTCATTTTCATTTAAATCGGATTCTAGTTTTATATGAGTTTTGTTTAAATGAGAGATATAGTGTGATCAATGTAGTCACTAAATATAATACAAAATCATTTCATTATTGTAATAACAACTAATGTTTGTGAACACATAATGAAGTGATCGATAAGGAGCTGATCAGTGATTGAGGGAAAAGGGTCCACGATGAACTATACGCACCTAAGCCAAGAGCTATAAGTCAAAGATGAACAATTTGGATAATAAACCACCCCCAATCTAGGTAGCTATATGTTAAATATTAAAATGTAAATAAAAGATTGACCATTTTGGAGATAGGGTCAAGCTAGCTTTTGAATCAAATTAATGTTTGGATATAGGGTCTCCAATTGGTACCCCACGTGTAAATCCGTACCACCGTCACACTTTTTTGCAAATCTAAATCAACTAAGTTGGTACTAGAGAAAAGATATGTCGAGTGATTTTATCCATATAATAATGAAGTTCTTGATCGAACCAATTAATGGGTTAACATAGACTTGGATTTTTCGGTGACTCATACACTTAGATTTGGGAATGTTGGAACAGTTAATCTAATTAAGATTTGTTTTTGGTGACTCATACACGAGGGACAGAATTACAATGTAAACAGTCAAAGTAAATAAAAGTCTGATTGATCTCTTTGGAGCACCTTCAACCTGCCAAGAGTCATTGTTATCAACTTATCATGCAAGGCAAGAACGACTAACCTAAGATCGATGAAGCATGCATATATATATATATATATATGCATGCGTGGCACATAGAACTTAATGCATGGTACGTGTTAGTATAAACTTAGAGTCTGGAGAGATATATGTGGTTCGTGTCAAAAATGTACTAAACCATTTCTTGTGATCTGTTTTTACTAAGATCTGCACGCATGCGTACGAGAATGACCTGGCATATTAATGTATTGACTATTGACACATGCACGCATCCATATATAGTTAGCAAAGAAAGTTGGCTATGCTAGGATTTAAGATATCAATTGAGATGATGACTAGGCTAGGGGTGAGGAGGACTTCAAGCTATTAATTTAATGCATGCATTTGAATTGAATTATAATTAACTTATAAAAAACTGTGATTACTTTTATACAAAATCGATTAAGTCACAAGTAGTAGAACTTGAAAGAAAAATGAGTAAATTTGAACCTTGGTTCGAAATGCGATCGCATATACAAAATATATGAGACTATTATCAATAAAATTATTCATATAATCTTAATTGATTATGATTTGATCATATCTTTTACTAAGATTTACGTAGGATTTACTCGATCAACCGCTATAGTATTGCATTTCCACCCAAAGAATGTTACTAACACTTTTCACTCTCCCTCATGTAGATCTCTTTTTTACTTGGCCATGTATATGGACACATAGTTCCTCTTTTGGGTAACCAGCTGAGAATTCTTATGTGTGACTTTATTAAAGGTAACAAACATTTGATGGCTCTGAACCATATTAAATATCTACTGTAAAAACTTAAGCTATTAATTAAGTGGAGAGATCCAATAAATATTATGGCCTTGTTAGAAGTTTCATCCATCTGATGTAGGACGAATGCTCAAATTTGGTTTCTTAATCCCTCCCGTACATATTCGCATACATTGAAATTGATGGGCGTATTCACCACCAAATATTTAGTAGGGTTACTATATATATGCACACTACAAGAAATGTGGGCAAAAGTCACTTTCATTAATTGCACGGAAAATGGTGGCAATTGAACAGTAGGGACTAAAGTGCCTCGATTTTAACAAAAATTGGTAGCAATTAGGCAATAGGGACTAAAATTCTCAAATGCCACCTCTTTCTGTACAACTAATACAAGTGGTCTTTGTTCACATTTTTTGTAGTGGCAATGCTTTGGACGTCTAGATATACCATACACGATGTAGTATATATATATATATATATACATGGGCTTTCCAATAAAGGATCCTTCATTTAGTGTTAAATGAGGGATCCTTTTGTAGGGCTCAAACGGATCGTTTTGTGTCGATCTAAATCGTCTATTTTGTACATCTTCATTGATAGATCATCCCTGCAAAATATCTGTCAAATCGAAAACCATTTACCTCTTTGATTAAGCGGTCAAAGTTTAAGTGTTTAGTGACGAACTTGTTATTCGTCCATTTGTTTAATCCAAATAAGATATCTTAATAGTCTCCGATTTACTAATTTTTTATAAGGATGATCTATCAATAGAAATGTTAAAAATAGACGGTTTCGATCAACACAAAACGACTCGTGTTGACCCCACAGGGAAATCCCTCATTTAACACTAAATGAGATATCCCTGACCTTATTGGAAGGTTGGCTTATATATATAGACTTCTTCTGTTACGGGATCCCTCAAATAATTTTACTCAGGGGATCCCTCATGAGGCCTATTCTATATTGTATTTTAATAATCCGAACCGTTTATTTTGTTGGTGTCTATTCAAAGATCATCTCTACAAAAAATTAGACAAATCGTAAATCATTAAGATATCTAATTGTGATGAAACAAATAGACGAACAAAATGTTTTTGATAAACACATGAAATTATGACATTTAATTAATGATCAAATTGTTTCCGATTTTCTTAATTTTTCGCAAAGATGATTCTTCAATGGAGACAAAAAAAAGAAGATGATTTTGATTATAAAAATATGAAAAGACCTTGTATATATATACAGGGGCCTTTCAATAAGGGATCTCTCATTTAGTGTTAAATGAGGGATCCCCCTATGAGGTCCACAAATGTCGTTTTGTGTCGATTCAAACTGTCTATCTTTTATATCTGCATTGATAGATCATCCCTTCAAAAAAGCAGCCAAATTAGAAACCGTTTACTTGTTTGATTAAACAATCAAAGTTTAGGTGTTTATAAACGAATTTGTTGTTCGTCTATTTTTCTGATCCAAACTAGATATTTTAACGGTTTCTAATTTGGCTGATTTTTTACATGAATGATCTATCAATAGAGATGTAAAAAATGGACTGTTCAGATTGACACAAACGACATGTGTGGGCTCCATAAGGGGATCCATCATTTAACACTAAATGAGGAATCTCTTATTAGAAGGCCCCTATATATATATATATATACACACACACACACACACACACACATATATATCTATATAATAAAACAGAACGGTTTTTGAATTATTTTCGGGTCCGAATGGCTGAGATCTTTTCGGCTTAAATTCAATAGTCGGTTATTTATTTTTCAAATTTACTTTCCCGCCCATGAGAATTGGTTTGCCGCCTCTCTCTTTTTAATTAATTTTCTCAAATTTACTTTCCGTTATCTATTAAACTAATTATTTTTGCCAAATTATTAGTGTTTGCGTAATAGAAAGAGTCGCTTTGCAGTCACAGAAGCGCTTCCGCGAGTGCACGTACTGTAAGTACACTTGTACAAAACATAGTATTTATGCATTAATAAGACACCATGTCCCCTTGCAAATAATATTACATCTATTTGTTTAATTTACTTTAATTTTAAAATTTTATGTTTAATTTCAAGAAAGAAAATTTGTGGCTTAGAAGGTCAAAGAATATATTCATGGTCCACTCAATGAAATTCAACCCAAATTTTAGGACATACTAGAGAAATACTCAAGTGTGCTGGTGTGTTGTAATTGGCCGGGCAATTGAATGAGCTAGCATGCACATAAAAAGGGCCTCATTATTGGTTCTGAAACTAGACCCACTTCACAAAACAAACTTAAAGAAGAAGAAGAAGATCGAAGATGCTGACAATTAATAATACATATGCATTAGGTGGGTAACCATGATTTCGTTAACATAACCAAACCCATATAAGTGCCCGGCCAATTTCCCTTAATTAACAAAAAATCAAAAACCTAAAACAACCCAATTCATAATTCTTTTATAGAGTTAATAGATCAAATCCATGTTGTTAATGTAAAGCAAGATTCAATTAATTAGGGTTAAAACTTAAAAGCTAAATAGCAACAAGTACCGTATCATACTCCACCAAGATAATAAGGACACGTAAACGTGGTGATGACGAAATGGGTGATGGAATGGTTGAGTAAGAGTGCAATCAAAGGGCCAGTGGGCTTGTTTGTCTTTGTTTGTGTGTAGGAAAAATAGGAAGAAAAATTTTGGATGTTTTATTTACATGTACATGGCTTTGCTACCTTAGCTTGCTCTGCCCCTTTAGGTCACCTATCTTTCACCATCACCCATTTTCTTAACACAGACACACCTTAACACATTGTAGTTCCCACATCCCTTTCACAACCCAAATGGTGGACCCACATCTCTCTCTCTCTCTCTCTCTCTCTCTCTCTCTCTCTCTAATATACAATTTTTATGTTGAATAAAATAGTTTTATAGGAAATGACATGAGGCTGGGAAAGGTGAGGACTGAGATCTTTATTATATAAAGGTGGAGTGGGGCTTTTGGGGCTTTACAAGTAGTATTGGTGAGAGCCTAATTAGTCAGAGAGACAACTAGCTTGTGTGTGTATGTTTTTTGGTGGTGTTAATTGGGTAGGACTAGTGGAATGGGAAGGCAACCTTGTTGTGACAAACTTGGGGTTAAGAAAGGGCCATGGACAGCTGAGGAGGACAAGAAACTCATCCACTTTATCCTCACCAATGGTCAGTGTTGCTGGCGGGCTGTCCCGAAACTTGCCGGACTCCGCCGGTGTGGGAAGAGCTGCCGGCTTCGTTGGACCAACTATCTCCGCCCGGACTTGAAGAGAGGCCTCCTTACTGAGGCTGAAGAACAGCTGGTTATTGATCTCCATGCTCGGCTAGGAAATAGGTCGAATACCCTTCTGTGTGTGCATGCATATAGGATATATGATTCATATATATACATATATACATGTGTACATGTCCATCATCATCATCCAGCATTATGTATGTCTGTGTTGGGAGCATCCATCCATACACATCTTAATTAATGATTTTATTAATGGTGTTGGGTGGTAAGCTATGTTCTTTCACACCTTTATCATCATTTAGAGTGTTATAATATATATATATATATAATTGCTTCTTGTATCGTACAAGCTTTCAACTTTTTAGTGTCTTCAATCATAAAGTTGATGAAAAAGATGTTATATATTAATTTTGAAATAATGCAATTGAAGTGGTGGGACTTGTAACTTTAGTGATTAAAAGTATTATTTCTACATTGAGGTTTCGAGTTCAAATCTCTCACCAATATCGTTTGATAAAAAAAATACATTCGAACGGAAAGTTTTAGAGTGTTGAGAGTAATGTGGAGCAATGTCACACATCGAAAATTTAAAGTTTAGCATATATGTTTATAAGTTTTGGATCTCTCCACTCATTGCCAATTGATTTTGAGTTGGATAATCTAATTCTTTCGTAGAATAACTGCCTTCATTTTCTTGGTTTGGAAATGATCATTTTTATTCTAGTAGGAATAATGCTGCGCGCATGTATTATATTTACTGATAAATATGTCTCACTGAGATATAAATGAAAGGATAGGTACAAGCAATGTATATATCTCTCTTTAGCAAATTGTATATATGCATAAGGCACATCCAAGTCTTGCTTTGCTTGTAAATTTAATATAGTACTGATTACATCCTATAGCATTTAATGAGTTTATTAGCACCATCAAGCTTATGAGTAGTAATTGAAGATTAATTAATATGGTCATGTTTGGTTTTGGATAGGTGGTCCAAGATTGCAGCCAGACTGCCAGGGAGGACTGATAATGAGATCAAGAATCATTGGAACACCCATATCAAGAAAAAGCTGCTCAGGATGGGGATTGATCCTGTCACTCATGAACCCCTTCATAAACAAGACTTGCCTACCTCCAAAGAATCAACTTCATCCCATGATGATCATGACATTAATTCATTGGAACAGTCTACAAAGGACCTTCATAGTTCGCAACAGCAAGACGATCACAACATCATCAACTCCTCGGAGGACATGAACTCATCATCAACAATCTCATCATTATCACCAACCGAAAATAACTCTTCCGGGGGAGAATCCGTTTTGTTAGAGAGCATTTGCAACGACGAGTCATTGATGAACAGCCTGTGGGTGGATGAGACTCCCCTAGTGAATGCATTGTGGAACAACAACAACAACATTACTCAAGTAGTACCGGATATTGGAGGGAACATGGACAATGACTTGGGACTCTTGTCCTGGGAGGACAACAATTGTTCATGGCTTTTGGACTGCCAGGACTTTGGTATCCAGGATTTTGGTATGGATTGTTTCAACGATATCCAAGTAAATGAGCTCAACACATTAATAGATTAGTAATTTAGTAGTGTCACCCAGAAAAGAAGAAATTAATTAAGTACTTCAAATTATTTATGTGCGTACATGTTACAAAGTACCATGTCTCCTGGCTCACTTTCTTTAAGTTCTATGTTGGTGTTGAATTTGATGAATTATGTTATAGAATATTTTTGGAAGGTCGAGGTTAAACCTGTGACTCCTAAAAAGAGGTAATTTCTCACCAACCAAACAGCAATACCAAGCTACCTACCAAGAAAAAGAAGTGACAGTAGTACGTATTTCGTTCTCTGTAAGAAAAGTGTTGTAAAAGTTAGGGACAGTGGACATCAATGTTAAAGTGTCAAGTAATATATAGTGCTGGGTTTTGTTAATACGAAACTCTATGTACATTATTGATTATGTATTTAATCTATGCTGAAATTAAATAAAACAAAGGGTTAACTTATTATGTATGCTTGAGTACTCAAAATTGGAGGACGAAATTGCAAGGATTCGAATTTTGACTGCTTTGTGACTTTTTTGGTTTATCGATTACAGTTAAAAGGTGAGTTAATAATTATTTTATATACTAACAAATGCCCGATGCTTCTTAATATTGTATTTTCTTCATCGTACATACGTTAATATATGATCAATGATATATTTACAATTATTCTTTATGTTTCATAGTTAAAAATAACATATTATTTATTATTATTGTTGGGCAACATATTATATATCATTTGTTTACTGGAAGAGATCAAACTTGTGCTGTAATGGCGCAATAAGAGTGATAAAGACTAGTGAAGCATAATGCTAGGCTTTTGTTGGATAGAGGGGCCTCCTAAGTCCTACCTTCAGTATTAGAATACTAGCATGAACCATATTTTTATTAAGATGTATGCATCACATTTACCACAGGTCCATAAACAATCATAAAGTGATGGAAAAAGAAGCTAGCGCCATTCATATCCTAGCCGAAATTAATATGAATAAGCACATTACAAAAAATATAAATAAAAGCCACCTGTATTAGTTGTACAGAAAGGGATGACATTTGAGAATTTTAGTCTTTATTGTCTAATTGTTATTCATTTTTATTAAAATCAAAACACTTTAGTCCCTATTGTCCAATTGTCACTCCTTTTTATACAATCAATGAAAATGACTTTTACCCACATTTCTTATAGTGGCACTTATAAAGATCCAAAATCTAATTATATATATATATACACACACATGTGATATAGATATTACAATGAGCTAGATAATCAGATTTTAAATTATATATAATGTCCATAATGAAACCCTATGCACTATTTAGTGGAGTACATCAATCAGATTTTGTTGTAGTGCTTCTGCTACAATATTGAGCTAGAGTTTGGTAATTTAAGCAGATGATAAAACTTGAGTGCGCTCACTGTTTAGTGGAGTACTTCCTTTTTAAAACTCGTCACCCTATCATCATTGAAAGGATCTTCCGGGGGGGGAGTGGGGGCTGGAAAAGGAAAATTAAAATATTCAGCTACCTAGCTGGGCTAGCTATGGAGTATATATGGGGGACACTAATTAATTTGCACTTTTAAGAATTAATATAATCATGAAGTATCTCATCTCTATCTCAAATCTGATTATATAAATGCCCAGCAGCTTTTGTTCCTTACTTCCTTACTGGTTTATAATTACATATATATGTAGATATTCTAAGAAAATCCCATTACCAAGTAACCTAATTATGAATGAGCCGATCTATTACATCCTTTTTTTTTTTACTTACTTTTAGTTTTAATTACGTATTTATTATCTTAAGTACAAAGAGCAATAGATAAAATAAATTCCTATTATTGGATAAACCTTTTAATATTTTGACGGAACATAATAGAACATTCACATTATCCTATGAAAGAAATAGAACTTTAAAAGGAATTATTTTGATTCAACTTTTGGGGTGTGATCAATCAGTAGGGTAATTACCTCTATATATTTACAGCATTTAGATTTATATTACACTGTTAGTAATAAAACAAGAAAAAACAAGACCAACATAATATAAATATCTCTTAGATTAAACATGTAAGTCTTGTTTGATATATATGATTGAATACAATTTTGGGGGCGGGGAGAATAGAGACTAGAAAAATGTTTCATTTGGATAGACGATATAGGATAAATAGTTAGATTTCATGTGTGTTTAAGTAAGGAAAAAGATGAAAAGTATTTTTTAACTTGAAAGAAGAAGATAATAAGAAAATAGATAAGCTATGAGAAAAAACTTATTCGGTCCTCTTAATCCTACCATTTTGGAAGTGAGAGATTAGGAGAGATAAGTTTTCTTTTATGATTAGTTTATTTTCTTTCTATATTCTTTAAAATTATAAACTTTTTATTTGAATACTTTAAAATTATAAGCTTTTTATTTAAATACACATGATTTTATCATTTATCTTACCCTATTTAATCTTACCCATCAAACAAAACCATTAACAATTTTAAGTAACGTAGGAGCACTTTGGGCTTGGGACCTGATTGCATATTATTTGCATTTATATATACGGATATACCATATATATAAAAAGTAGAGCATTAATTTAATTCAAAATCAGTAATTTAGTAGTGCCCAAAAAAGTTTCAGATATATATATATATATTATATTGTGAAACGACTATTTTGTCAAAAATAAAAGTCAAAGGCCAGAATGACGCGGAACAAAATTAATTTCTTTAACTGATATATGAGTCAAAATTCTAAAATTTTCCCGAAATACCTTTATTTTGTATCCGAACAGATGAGTGGAATGCATACTCTCACTCACATATGGACAATTGTATCACATAATCATTGTGACTTGAATGCATGTGCCAACTGCTAAACTGCTAAAATGTACGTATCTCAGTTCTACTTGATCCTCTATAACTACTAGTCAGTGGATTACCATAAAGCTAGAATACATAAATGTCACCATGATTAATTAATTGCTGTACATTGATGATGATTTAGACTTAACATCTTTATTATATAACAAATTAATTAGTAATTAGATCGGTCTTATCTATCTATAATCATGACTAGATAGCTGCTTAACGATTACTCCTTAAATTCAAACATAAGCACTTATCATTAAGCACTAATTAATTAAATTTTGACCTTATATGATATTAGAGACACGAAAGACATATGTCTGTCTATCAAAATATATTATTTCAACAAGTTGGTGATTTTACAAGAATTTTACTATCACTTGCATAATCATGATGTCAATATGAATAAGTTTCTTAAGAAACAAGTTAGTGAATATGTAGCCTAATAATCTACACATTAATTTATTTGGAAATCATTTACTGTGAAATAAACAAACAAAATTAATTAATCTGCATGTTGGTCGCGCGGAGGCTTCTAACTTCAATAGTAGAACACATATATAGTTATATATATGCTCACCTGAGCGTCTGAAAATTGTGACAGTGACAAAAATAACAGCTCTCAAACGATAACTACTACTTATCACCTCTACATATTTATAATAAGAGTTTGATTTTTGTCAATTTTATTTTGACCAAATGATAATTTCAGTCCATATACTTTCATGAAATTTTTACTTTAGTCTTGTTCTTTTAAGTCAGACAATTAATTTCAATAATATATTTTCAATACAATAGCAATTAAGTTCATATTATTAACTTAATTTAATTAATGATAGAAAATTCGACGTGCTTTGCACTTGAATGCCTATATAAGCCCATACTCGCCATTAAACGCAATCAATTTGAAAAAACAAAAAAGTTTTAACGTCAAATTGAATATGTACATGTCGGGTAAGGGATTAAATATGTATCTAGGTAGACTACAATGTTCGAAATGCCACTCATGTGCGAAGCACGTCAAATTTTTCGTCAACAATTTAAATAATGTTAATTATTTGAACTTAATTGCTATCGTATATAAAGTACAAGACTAAAATCACTAAAAATAAAAGTGCAGGACCCAAGTATAAATTTCATAAAAATACAAAAACCAAAAGTGTCATTTGACCTTTTTTTTTTTTTTAAATCAGAAAAAAGATAATATTCATGATTATATTCTTAGCTATATAGCAAAAGGAGTAGAAGGAGATCATCTCTGATAAATAGAAATAAAGACAACACCAATGTGAATGCAATGAACAAATACATACCTGAAAAAGAAAAAAAAAAAAAAAAAAAGA
>QANW01001771.1:2226675-2298598 GCA_003254865.1 Dryas drummondii
AAAAAAAAAAAAAAAAAAGTAAAACAGAAGGTGTGCAGAAAAGAAAGTAGAAGACCCCACACCTAAGAATCTCATCAATCCTCATCAAGTGCTCATGGTGGCGGGCCTGGTCTGGCCTCAAGAAATAAAGAATGATTGCGAAGTGGAATATGTTGAATCATGTGATTCTTTTGGTTTTGGAATTGGAAATGGACCATGTTTTATACTTACTCGATGCTTCAATATTTCAAGTAGCTACTCACTTTGAAACACGAGGTAATTAACATATGAAGGATAATGAAGCCATAAAGGAAATAAGGTGGCCAACTCTTTTGATGTTTATATACCATCTAAAGTTAAATGCAATTGGGGTACTTCCCTAGAATGTAAGAATGCATAGGTTCGACTTTAATAATAAATCTTCTAATTTTTTTCGAAAACAAGCAAATCTTTTATTGCATGAACCCAAGTAGTCCATTCGAAATAAAACCCTCCAATTAATGTACAGTGTTTTGTCACCAAAAAAAAATCTACAGTAATTTTGTGAAAAAGGTCAACATAATATTAAAAATATTTAAAATGTCCATTTATTATTTTTAAAATGTTATAAAGTCACAATCTATGTTTTATCGTCGAGCTATTCACTTGCAATATTTATACAGGGATAATATTGAAATTGTCACTCAATTATACATTGTAACTGACTAACAATGACTCACAAGATTAGGGAACTATGATTCCACATCATTGTACACTTTTGTGTTTTGTGCTGGTATATTCTTCTTTCACATGTGTAATGAACAAAAAAAGAAAAATTATTTATATAAGTTTTTTTTCTTTTTTTTTTGGTGACTTTAGGATTGAAATAACCAACATTTTTGAGGGCCGAATTGAAATTGTCGTACAGTTTCATAGTTTTTTTTTTTTTTTTTTAAATAAGCATGACAATCGATGATCCTACTAAAAAGTGGATCGAGTTATCAATGTTTTGAGCGTCTAGATTAGTTTATCACTGTAATTTTTGTTTTGGACTCGAAAATATAATACTAATATATCACCTTTTTAGAAATAGGCTCCAAACTCTCTTTAAAAAAAAAAACATTATTGTTACATTAGAAGGATCCAATTCTAGAAGTATCCTAATTCTAATACATTATCTCATTCACCCTCACGGCCTCACCATTTGAGCTACTTTAAGGACAATCAATAACTCTTCTTTTTTTCTTTTCTTTTTTTTCAGTCATGAAATCATTCTTCTTATCTATATTGAGGGTTGGGATACTGTTTATGAGCTTCACATGTATTGTGGGCTTCCTTTGAATAATAATTACTATTTCTGAACAAAAATAAAATCTAAACACAAATTCGTTCATAATATAAAATTTGTTACCTTCTAGTTATTAGTCTAGTATTATTTTTACTCACAAAGAAGAAACTTCAAGTTAGAATCCCCTCCTTCATATTGAATATACAATCATGTTTACTCATTCACCATAGAATACATAATGTTAGCAATCTCAAATTTATATTCTAAAATTTGGATTTCAAATGATGTGTGATTATATTTGTTAGTATTTTATTTGTTATGAAATAAATAATACTTAATTTAGACCATATATGGTTTTATGAAGGGCCAATCACCCTAAATTGCTAAGTTAGCCACCCTATTTCAAAATTCCAACTTTATCCTTAAAACAAAAAAATTTCAATTTTGTTCGTTGGGTCATTCGACATTTATCTACCGAAATATTTATGGTTATTCTACAGTTATCTGCCGAACATTGATGGATTATTCGGTGGATAACTACCGAATGGAAATGAAAAAGGCATTCGACAGTTATCTGCCGAAATATTTGTATTTATTCGACACTTATCTGCCGAACATTGGTGGATATTTCGGTAGATGACCACCGAATAGATCTGGGTGATTTTATCATGTTTTTGTAATAAAGGGTAAAATAAGAAAAAAGTTGAAAAAAATTTATTAGGGTAATCAACTCAGCACAAAATGGTGGTTTGTATAACCTCCCTCTTTATGAAGTATAAAATTAGTGCGAGCAGCATGAGCATTTAGTTTGGCACGTCTAGGCCCGCCCATGAATCGTACTTGTAATATAGTCCAGCCCGACCTAAAAGTACGGACTCGGTTCAATTCAATTGAGCCGCCCCGCCACATCAAGGTCCAAGTCTGTGTTGCCCGCTCAAAAGTTAGCGGTATTTGCAGTCCCACCCCGAAATTGTCGTGTATTTACAATTCCTCCCACTCTCTTACTCTCTGTTTAGACTTTTGTCTGTCTTTCACCGATGCCCATATTCAGCAGAAGCAAGTCCGGCCCAAAGAGCCTATAGCGCAGAGCCTTGTCCTATCCATCTCTTCAGGCCAGAGCCAGATTAGCCTTCTCGTTCGTGCTTTTTTTCACAGGTCAATCTCTCATTCAATTAGGGTTTCTCACAATTGATTCTGGGTTCGTTGTTTTAGGGTTGTATATGTCTGTATTATACTGATAAATTGTTCAGAAAGGAATTACTTTTGCGAGCTCATTTGGACTGCAATATGTTTGATTAAATGCCTCAAACAAGCCTCTACCGAATCACTTAGCTTTTTTTTCCCTTCCCTTTTCCCTCCATTGTTTTTATATAATGTATGTAATACTCTGACGTTATTAACTTGAATTTAGATGCTGGGGAGATTGTGGGTTGATATTTCCGTTTATTAGCCTTTTTGTTTGCACTTGGTTTGGCTTATTTCTTGATATCTATTGGGATATCATAATGTTCATTGGAATTGTTTGGAAAACTTTTTTGGGTTATGATTTAGCATAACCTTTACACTGGAAATAGTGTTGCCTTAGGGCCCTTACTGTCCAAAACTGTGGTTCTTGACTTTGCTTTCTCGCCTAAGTAATGGGTACTTGCTTTCATGAGCACCATCTTGGTATTTTTTGTGCTACCAGTCACAATTCAGGAAACAGGTGAATATATGTCATTATTTTCCATCTTGAGGCAATGCAAAGGCTGTATTAAGACTAAGGCATATTAATGCAAATTTTGAATTCGATTACACATAAGATTTGGGGTCCACCTTATTTCAGCTGTGGTTTGCTTCAGTTGGTGCAAATTTACATGAGAAAGTGATAAATAAGTGGTCCCAAAAAAAAATGCAACAGAAAGTTTAATCGTTAAGATTTGATCTCAACTGCTATTTTATCTTCTTAATTGTTGTTTTTTCCCCATTATAACTTGTTACTGCTTTTCAAATCGTAACTCTCATACTTTTCTTAGATTTATTTGCTCATGCAATTACTCTTTTTAGTTGATTGTTAAGATTTTAAAATGTCAAAAGGAAAAAACATATTTTGTTCTGCTTGAATTATGTGTATTTTTTATTTCCGTTGTCTTGCACTTATAATTCAGGTAGTCAACTATTCTTGTATGTTAATTTCTCCCAGATTTTTGTATACTTCAATATTTGCAAACTTTATGTCTTATTAAAGCAAAAATTTACATGTGGTGAAGATTAGGTGTATAATTCTTATGACAAGTTTCTTTACGTTCTTAAGTTTATGTTGATTTACACCTCTGAATGAGTCTATGTTACTTGAACTTGAGGTTGAATATCCTACATCAGATCTTCTAATCAAAGAGTTTTTCAAACTTTCGTAGAGCAATGTAATCTCCATAATTAGAAGTTTATGTAAACCTTGGCTGCTGGATGGTTGGGAGATGGGATTTTTCCTAATCATATGAATTCTTATATTTTATTCATGTTATGTATCATAATACATCTTTCAGACTAATGAAGCTATAACAATTGAAATCTATGAATTCTTAAATTTTGATATTAAAATGTGTCTTGCATATTTTGTGAAGGTTTAAGTGCTTTGTTGAATCACAATGGTAAGAGTTGTACATCTGAACCCTTATAAGTAAAAATCATCCTCTTTGCTGTTCAATAATAATGTACATGGTACACATAGCTTTTGAAGTTTGTTCAAGAGATTGGGCTGAGAGTGCTTAATTTCTGGTCTGCTGCTGCCGTTTCCTTTAGCATGCATGAAGTGAAGAGAGATTACACTGATTTAAAAAGTTATATGATTTGTGTACCTTTGAACTGATGAAATCACTCAGTTGCGTGACCAACCAAGATATATTTATGATCCAAAACCAGTCTATTAGTATATAAGAGTTGTATTTTTAGATCTGCAAGTTCAAGAATGATAGTCCTATTGTATTCTAATTTCCTGATTACCCCTTATCCATTCAAAATTTCTTTCTATCTTACACATGATTGTAGGCCAAAGTATGTAAATTGCTGTGTGTTCTTAAATATGATTGTCTGCTTCCTTTTAAATTTCAAACACAGATCAGTTCTCAAATCTAGAGTTTTTTTGGCACATGAATGTTATATTTTACTATATTGTCCCTCTTTTGACTGTCATTTGAGGTATGCATTTTTCATTTTTTGTTCCTATCTAAAAAGTGAAAAGTGAGTCAGTCATTGCTAGTACCTAAAATTTGAAGCAATTTTTTAATTTTGGCTCTGATCCTGCACACTTCCATCAATGTTTCCAGGTATCTTATCAGGGAGCTGTTCTACCATGGGTGATTTTAGTATTCAGATTAGCAGCAATCTGGTTAATAGGCTTGTGGATGATGCTGAGAAGTCAAAGAAGAAAACCAGAAGAACTAAAACAAAGGTACCACGAGAGCCTCAACAGCCCCAAACAAAGAAATATCAGAAGCAGGTTCCTGCTGATTCTGAAACACTCGAGGGGGGAGGTGCTAAAGGATGGCCTCTTCAGCCTCCTCTATTTATGCCTATAACCCCTCCTTCACAGTCTACTCAGGCAGAGTTAGATGCAATCAGATCTGTTCTTCAAGAGAGTGAGAGGGTTGTGGAGCGGTTGCAGAAGCAGGAGGAGAACATGGTGCAGGAAGTGACACAAAGAGCAAAGGATCTCCGTGATAAGGAGTTCAAGCTTCCATACCAGAAGCCTATGCCCTGCTCAGCCGAGAGTGATGCTTGCTTGGTTTGCTACAAGGAGCATGCTAATGACCCTCTGAAATGTGCTGATCTTGTGAAAAATTTTGCAAAATGTGCTCGCAGAGTTAGGCAGCAAGTGGGTTCAGCAGAGAAGTAATGTTTTACAGGAAATTTTCAGGTCATATACTTGAGTGCAAGCTGATTACCAAGTTTTTTGTGGTACAAAATAAACCAACACGAATTGGTGTCCCCATTTATTGGATTGCTTGCTGTGTTCTCATACTGTCATTACAATCTTTAACTTTACATGGCTAAACTTTTTCTGCATTCACAATGTAAGTGAAATGTTCACTATTTTAGAGTTGGAAGTTATCTTGTCTCTACTCACTATCTGATGCCCAGGCATGTCTATTACAAGTTTATATAATCAAACCAAGAAATCTGATTCAGACTTGTAATTGTCTTATTGAAGATGATATCTATTTTTTGAATCTTTACATCCACTGATTTTCATTGTTGAATTGACTAACATAGGCATTGGTGATCAGAAGAACCAACCCATGGCTTCTGTCATCTTAGCCATAAAGTCATAAATCAATCCTTTTATACTTTATGGCTTCACCTAGCCTTGCCTTCGCCATCACCTAATGTTGTGGACATGGGTACTTCTATATCCAAGTAGAATGAAATCCATTAGTCAGAGCCACTATTTCGACAAAAAAAAAAAAAAAGTCAGAGCCACTATAATCATGTTTCCAAAACACGTTTAGATGCTATGTTGCCCACTTGAACTTGGTACATTCTCGAGCTTTTTTTCCATCCTTTCATCAATGATGAGAAGGGTGAAAGTGTGCTTAAAAATACAAGTTTGTGATGAGTGCATTTTGGGAAAAAGAAAAATTGTGCACATACTCATATCTTCGAAAATGTTAATGAATGCCTCAAAAGTACTTGGCAACTTAAAAAAAAAAAAAAATTATTTATATAATTTTTAAGATATTTTAAAAACAAAAATACAACGTAAACAATTTTGTGTGGAACTTTCAAACGCTCTCAAGAAAGTGTTTGAATGCTCTTTATTTTTGTTGTTATAATGACACCAAAAAGTGCTATTGCAATGTCATCTTTGGGATTTTAAGATATATTTGGATGTGTGATAGTATATTTTAGCATGATTTAAGGGATTACGTTAGAAATAAAATCCCTTCATTGTAGCAATTATGTATTGGACTCCACAAATTGTGGATCAGCCTTATTTATAACTTAGAATAGCTCTTTTCCTAGTACATCCTATTGTACAAGAGAATTTTCTCCCATTCGGTTTTTATTATGGCATTAGCGCCATCATCCTGGTAGCTCTTAATTTTTTTTTTGAGTTTCATTCCCTAGCCTTCGTTCATCATGGGTGGTAACGAGTAATCATTTAAAGACTCTGACGTTGAAGCCTCCAGTCCGTATTTTATCCATTCCTCAGATCACCCGGGCCTTTTGTTAGTTTCGAAGCACCTCAATGGTGATAATTATGCGACATGGAGATGATCCATGATTATCGCACTCACAGCCAAGAACAAGATCGGCTTCGTCAACGACACTGTTAGAACGCCCTCAGCTTTTAAGAAACCAGTCGATCATGTTTTTTGGGATCGTTGTGATAAAATGGTTCTCTCATGGTTATTGAATTCTGTGGAGCTAGACTTGGCAGATGGTGTTATCTACGCTGACACGGCTCGAGAATTTTGGGAAGATTTTAACGATCGTTTTTCACAAGGAAACACTTCGCAAAATTTCCAAATTCAAAAGGCGATTGCTTCCCACACTCAAGGCTCCATGTCAGTTTCCTCCTATTATACAAAACTCAAAGGGTTATGGGATGAACTAGCATCATATAGCACTGCTCCAACCTGCTCTTGCGGTGGTCTGAAGTTGTATACAGACCAAAAGGAACAAGACCACATCATGCAATTTTTCATAGGCTTGAATAAATCCTACAATGTTGTACGCGGTCAAATCCTCCTCATGAATCCTCTGCCAAGTGTTAAGAGAGCATACTCATTGATTATTCAAAAATAAAAACAGCAAGAAATTAGTTCTTCCACAACTAAAAATTTCTCTGTTGCCGCAGCCGTACATAATCAACATCATAATTGTTCCGGACCCACTTTTTCTCATAATCGTACTGCAAATCGCAAAGTCATGCAGGAGGTACTCAATCATCACACAAGTCCACTCTTCATTGCAATTACTGTAATCAAGAACAACATACCATTGAGACGTGTTATAAGTTGCACGGATATCCTCTTGGGCATAGATTGCATCATGGGGGCTGTGCCAATTCCTCTGACAGTACACACACCTTGAACAATCGAAACAATTCTTTGCGCAATTCCTTCGCGCACCAAGTAGACACGGGTAGGTCCAATCAGCCGACAAATACAGCCCAAACGCAACTTGTGTCACCAGACTTTGCGACACAGTCAACCCCCAGCTTGCAAAATATTCTATCTAGGCTTTCAGAAGAACAATGTAAGCAACTTGCAGCTGCTATGGTAAATCTGCCAAAACCATCATCCGAAAATACCAATGCGTTTGCTAATGCAGTAGGTCGTTTCAATCATCTTAGTCAATCTGTTAATTCGATTTTTTCTAATCCTTGGATTCTTGACAGCGGAGCAACGGATCTTATCACATTCGATTCTTCTCCTTTTGTTCATATTAATCCTTCTCCCATATCTTGTGTTAACTTGCCTACAGGATCCTCGGTTCCCATCAATTCTACATGCACTATTTTCTTTAATAAAGACATCAGACTTGATCATGTTCTTCATGTCCCTTCTTTTCGTTTAAATTTAATGTCAGCTAATAAACTCACCCAATCTCTGCGTTGTTGTATAATTCTTTTTCCTGATTTTTGTGTTATTCAGGACTTGGCTACGGGGAAGATGATTGACTTAGGTAAACAAAGCAGAGGCTTGTACTACATGTCACCGATATCCAACCACCCAATTTCATGCCATGCCTCACTTTCATCAACACTTTGGCACCAAAGGCTCAGACATCCTTCCTCTACTCGCTTTTGATTACTTACCATACTTATCCCAGACATATCTCTTTCTTTTGATAACAATTTTGGTGTTTGTCCAATGGCCAAACAAACTAGAACTCCTTTACCATTAAGTAATATTTCTTCTCATTCTCCTTTTGATTTATTGCATTGTGATATTTGGGGTCCCCATAGAATTAAATCACATTCTGGTGCACGTTTCTTTCTTACTATTGTAGACGACTATACTAGATGTACTTGGGTTTTTCTAATGTCCCATAAATCTGAAACTACTCAAGTCATTTTTTATTTTAGTCCGCAGTCAATTCAACGTCACCATTAAAGCCATAAGGACAGATAATGGATCTGAATTTCTCTCCATGCGAGATTTCTTTCTTTCTCATGGGGTTGAATTTCAACGCTCTTGCGTAGCATCACATTCTCAATATAGCACGTGCCTTGCGTTTTCAATCCAATTTGCCTTTTCTCTTTTTGGGGGGAGTGTGTCTTGACCACCGTGTACCTCATCAATAGGATACCCACCCTACTTTGATCCAATCAAACTCCATTTGAGCTTCTTTACCACCATGCTCTTACTTTTTCCCATTTCGGGTTTTCTGGTGTCTTTGTTATGCCACCATTGTTCACCCACACCACAAGTTTGATTCTCGTGCCCGTCGTTGTGTTTTCGTAGGATACCCCACAGGTCAAAAGGGTTACAAATTATATGATATGGACTATAAAAATTTACTTGTTAGTCGGGATGTCAAATTTTTTGAACACATTTTTCCATATGCTTCTTGCACCTCCACCACTTCACCAGGCCACACTGTTTTACCTTTACCCCATCATGACTCTCCTTATGTTTCTGATCCCATCTCTGTATCTCCTACTCCTGAACCCCATACCCCCACTCCTATCTCTGCTGCTTGCTCTATTTCTTTGAGTTCTACTGGACCCAGTTCCCCGCCCATTTCAATAGACCCATTAGTTGGTCAACCTGTTTCCCAGTCTTCCAATATGTCCACTCAACCTCTTTCACCACTTATGCACCTTATGAACCTCTCCGTCATTCCATACACACTACTTACCCACCCAAATGGCATGAGGATTACCACATACCTCACCGCTCCAGACTAGCCACCCATGGCCTCTCATCCGACTCGGCGCTAAGTTCTTCTCGAGGTACTCACCATCCCCTGTCTCATTTTATTTCCTATACTCGTTTTTCTCCTTCCTATCGTGTTTTTCTAGCTCACATTTCAGGTGCCATTGAACCCAATTGGCGGACAACCATGCAGGCAGAACTTGATGCCCTGACACTTAATAACATTTGGACTCTCATGCCCTTACCAGATGGTCACATGCCCATAGGCTGCCGTTGGGTTTACAGAATCAAGTATCACTCTGATAGAACCATTGAGCGCTACAAAGCCCGTCTTGTAGCCAAGGGATACACTCAGGTTGAAGGTATTGACTATCTTGAGACCTTCTCTCCCAAGACTAAACTCACTACTCTCCGCTAACTCCTTGATGTAGCTGCCTCACGCAATTGGTTCCTTCACCAACTTGATGTTCAGAATACCTTCCTCCATGGTGATCTTGATGAGGAAGTGTACATAGAACCCCCTCCGGGACTTTGCCGACAGGGGGAGCCCTTGGTATGTCAGCTTAATAAATCTTTCTATGGTTTAAAATAGGCCTTGCGAAATTGGTTTTCCAAGTTCTCCAATGCCATTCAGCAAGCCGGATTTCAACAATCCAAAGTTGACTATTCGCTTTTCACCAAAGTTCAAGGCAAGTCTTTTGTTGCAGCTCTCATATACGTTGATGATATAATTGTCACAGGGAATGATGCTCAAGAGATAGAGCGACTCAAAAGTTCTCTTCTCAAACAATTCTGTATCAAGGACCTTGGTAATTTGAGATACTTCTTAGGCATTGAAGTCTCGTGCTTCTAGAGAGCTAGGCATCTCCATCTCTCAAAGAAAGTATGTACTGGATATTCTGCAAGATGCTGGGCTCTTAGGAGCACGGCCTGACAAGTTCCCAATGTTATAGGTTTAAGATATAACATTTATAATTTTGATTAGGTAAACAAAATTTTCATTGCAGTGTTCAAAATGCAGTGGCAACGAGCAAACTCTTAAAGCAACTGTGGGAGCCCAACTCAAATTGGGCGAATCGTGATTCATCACGCTATTACATTGCCAGCTAACTTTATCTGCTTGACAGTGCAATAAGAAGAAGGTTGTTTGATGAGTATCTAAATTGGAATCTCGAGGATATGAAGTTGGTTGCAAGCTGGACAGTGGCAATACAAGTTAAACTAATCTTTTTAAACATCCCAGCGAGAATGAAGCAATGGGCAAATTCATATAATCGACTCTAGTAAACATAGTAATAGATATTAATATATTTATATATAAATCCCTTCTAGAGTCGTCATTTGATTCGGTAGGTATATTATCGTTGTCTTTTGTTTGATAATAAATTATATACACAACTACTATCTTTACCATATGGGCTTAGACAGATGGAAAGTTATGTTTGTCATAGCAAATTAAAATTAGAAATAATTAGGCTTAAGTTCTTTAAAAAAATAATTTTTAGATGGAGACTGTGAGTATTTTAAAATTTATTGAGATAATTAGGATTAGGTCTTTTAGAAAAACAGTTTTTAGATGAAGACCGGAGGTGTTTTAAAATTTATAAAAAAATTATTTTAATTTATAATAATTTATAGAAAAATTATTTTAATTCATAATAAAGTTATTTTAATTTATAATAAAATTCTTTTAATTTATAATAAAATTCTTTTAATTTATAATAAAGTCATTCCCCCGATTTGAAAGGTATTTCTCCTCCTAAGGTGTAGAGTGGGCTTTGTATATGCTGCATATTACGTTTTAACTCCGCCCAAAATCTTGGAGTTAAAACCTTACATAAAGCCGTTAAAGAAGAAGAAGAATAAAAGGACTTAATTAAAAATCCTAAATCATTACCGGTCTTAGTGTAAGAAAGACTTATAAAATGCACCGCACTCTAAGTCTCCCTTAAAATTATCAATGTTAACTGTTGAGATTAGTTGGAGAGATGCAATAGGTCTAATGAGTAGTTGGTGTTGGTTAGATTATATGATCCTAGTTTGTTGTTATTTAACTAGGATTCACTCTTTGACTATGGTTAATAGTTGCATATAGCAAGCATATATGATAGTTCACTGAAAAAAATAATGAGATAACTCACTTTCTCTCCAATTTTCTCGCTCGGCAAATAGGTCTCTTGCTCTAAGATTTTTGTTTGCAATTCCTCATTTTTGTTCAACATTCAATCTCCTCTAGCTCTAATCTTAGTTTCTCGCTCTTTTTGAGGACTTGTCCCTCACAATTTTCAATTTTTCATCTCAATCTCTCACTCGTATCTCGATTCTCTCTCACTTTTATTTTGATTTCTCATGCGCTTTACGATCTCTCAATCTTGATTCTCTATTTCTCAAATTTCAAATTCTTGCATCTAATTCTTACAAGCTGCTCCTACTACAATGAAAGCTATTCAACTAAATTCGACTCTTATTTCTTTTCTTTTTTGGTCAACAAACTTTATTAACATAGGCATTGAGCCTGGAATACACAAAACTAAAAAAAGCCCAAATACAAAACAGTAGTCCACACTACCAGAAGCCCAACTCAGATGAGAGGGGATAGGTAGAGCTAACAGACAAAGAAGAAGAAAACAAAAACCCCTAATCCAGGAGGAAGGAGGGGCAGCCACCGTCACGAACAAAACACTACACCCACCCATGGAGGGTTGTTGTGAGGTGAGCTACATCGACACACACACTCCAGCAACCAAATTTGAAAAAAAACCCCGAGACAACACAAAGATCCAATTCGAGCAACAATGGAAAGAACCCAAATAACAAACTTAACCTTCCAAAATGGCAACAGCCCCTGCAAGATGGAACAAACACATAGAGAGGTTCAGGTTAGGGGTGACAGGGGTGAACAGCTCGACACCCATAGAGAAGTCACATGGCCGGTTAGGCAGGAGGAAAGTAAGTTCAGATTTGGGGTTTTAGGGGTGAGCCCAAGTAGGATGAAAGAGACATGGATTATGGAGAGGAAGTATGGAAAATGAGAGAGGGCGATGAAGGTAGAGGTATGAAGATCTAGGGTTTCAAAAGGAGGGTTGCAGGAGAAAGGATTAAGAGATAAAAGAGAGAATTGAAAGGGAAAAATAGCTCCTATTGAAGGGAGAGAAGCTAAGACAAGGCTCAAGGAAGGAGCACCAATTTCGGGTAGAAAAACAAAGGAGAGAGATAAGGGGCAAAAGGAGAGTGGTTGAGCTGCACCACTCTCCCTCCTAGAAACTTGCTGGTGTGTGAAGGAGAGAGAACGAAGTGTGTTAAGAAGGGATGAGTTCACGTTTATGTGTTTCCAAGAAAATTGTCAAACATATGAATTCGACTTTTATATCACAAAAATGTTGCGTGAACTATTAATTAGTTTCCTCTAAAATCTCACATAACAACTAATGCACTATATTATTGCACACATTCTCTTCTTATTTTGTGGAATGTGAAAAAACCTAGAACTCTATGGTTTTATTAGCAAGAACTAGGAGAATTTATGTGATATGCATACAAAACTTAAGATAGGTTAGTGTAAGGGGCAAAAATTGCGTGAAGGTTGTTGTAGTTGTTTGACTGCATATCTATTTCAAAAGCATGTTATGTTAATGCTTTGTTTTTTTTTTTTTTTTTTTTCATACATTTAAAAAATATTCACAAATGGTTATGAATAAATAACAAATATTTGAAACCCTTTTCAAATTGATAAAAAAAAAAACCCTTATCAACAAAAAAATTCAAATTTTAATGAGTTCTCAATGCTATGAGTTGGGCTCAATCTTTTTTTTTTTTTTTTCATTAATTTGAATTCACTTTTTGTCATTAAGTGGGAAAAATCATAACAAAAAATATGGTAGGTTTGTTTGTTTGTTTTTTTTTTTACCGTCAAATTACAAATAAATTTATCACGAATACGAAATCAAAACAGATTTATCATTCTTAATATAAAACATGAGCTACTATCTAGCCAAATATTCATAACGCACTTAAGGGTCGATTGTCTTTAAGTACTAAATTACAATTTTTTTTTTACTTTAGGGTCAGATATATTTGTGATTCCAATAAAAAAATCTCACTTGCTTAGTGTCTAAATTAAATGCTTACAGTTTTCTTGAAAAAAATTTTCCATTCGGTAGTTAAACTAAATTTCCATAACCATGTGTTTGGATGGAGGAAAAAAAGTTAGAATTTGAAGGAAAGTTGAGATTTCAAGAATTATACACGCTAATTACCTCGTTTGGCAACTCAAATATGGAAAAGTTGAAATTACGTGCGGGAAAAAGTGATGGAATTGGGGGTCTCAAATTCTATATTTAAATTCCATCTAAACTGATAGAATTTTGTGAATTTCACACAAGTAGGAATTTTCACTTTCCTGCACGTCAAAGCCTTGATGTAATATCACTGAGTTAAACATCCTGCTTTTCAATACTGCTCTCTACTTTTCTGTTTTTTGTAAACGCTCATCAGATTTAAGATTAGACTTTGAGCATCTCATTATATTTATGTTTTTTTTTTTTTAATTCAAAACTTCATAATAGGTTTCTAATCTTGGTACTTTCTGAATAGATTGTGTAATTTTTGTAGATTTCCAAATGAGTTTTGTGAAACTGAAATTTTTCCTTGTTTGAATTCGATACAGGTTCGGTTAATTTTGGGATTGGATAAATTGATATGAGTTAATTTGTATAAATTGATGTCGGTTATGCTTTTCCTGCCATTGATATGAGTTTTGGATGTTAACTTGTGTAGATTACATTTGGTGGTGTTGGCTCATACTGCCATTTTTATGGTTGTTGGTTTTTACTGTCATTTTTACGGTTGTTATTTGCTTTTGTTTGCTATTTAATCATGCTAGAAATGGACTCGTCGCCGGTAGCGTCTCTCCTTCAGAAACTCCTGGAGAGAATCGAAGTTTCGAGCAAGGAGATCGATGAGTTCTTCGCCATGGCCGAGAAGTACGAGCATAAGCACTTTACAGAAAAGTACACTTTGATTTTGTCAAGGATGTGCCTTTGGAGGGTCGGTATCAGTGAGTTCATTTGAAGCCATAAACACCAAGAAATGCATGTATATGTTCATCACAAGAATTTTCTCCATTAAAATAGGGAGGCACCATTCTTTGTTTGTGAAAAGGCAAGCTTACTATTTAGTATTCTTTTGATTAATTGCTTTGGTAAACATATGTCTAGTAAATATCCAAGAAATTTTTTTGCTTTTTTGTAGGAGTTAGTAACAATAATACTAGTTATCCCATATTTTTTTTCCCACATTTGTATCCCAGCTGATATGTCATTACTTTACTGGAAGGATATTTTCTTCTTCTTTTTTATGTTTAATTTTTAAATTTTTAGTGTCCAATGTATGAATGTCATGTAAGATAATATGAAATTGTGGTATAAAAATGTGGTAAGTGTAGCATTGTTGAGTTAGTAATAGCCTAATAGGTTAAATTTTTAACATAAACTTTATGAGTTATCCAAACAATAAAAATTGTAATTCCTATCATTTTTCAAATTCTGAATTTATGACATACATACAATAAAATTTGCAATTGATGAAATTTTAAATGATTGAATTATAAATTCTAACATTTAAGAATTTTTATGAAATTTAAAATTACTTCATTCAAACACTGTAAAACGAAAAAAAAAATGAAAAATTAAGTTGATTCAGTGTGACTTAAGGTTTTCCTTTTATTAAAGTTTTATTTTTTTGAGTGTAAAATCAGATTTTTAATTTTTTTAAAGGCTACTAAAATAGCATCACCAAAAATTAAAGTAAAACTGTAAACCAATGAATGAAAGTCAGGTAGCGAGTATAAAAGTATTAAACTCCGCACAAGAAAGAGGCGATCTTTTCAGTAAAAGTGTAAGAAAATGAAAGCCACGAGCAAATCACGTGCATGGGTGTGGAAAGATTTCCACGCTTTCCCCTCGGTAGAGGGCCCAACGAGGAGTCGAGGACCATAATTTATCGCCGTGGTTTTTCATTTCCTCGCCACTCTTCCTTCCTCAAAATCGCCGATCTCAGTTTGCAGATTCCGACCACTCCGATTTTTTCCTCTCAACTCTTAGATCATATTACACATCCAGGTGCTCTCTCTCTCTCTCTCTCTCTCTCTCTCTCTCTCTCTCTCTCTGCCCAAACCCTCCTGAAAACATGAGCTCATTTATAGTAATGATGTAATTCAGTTTTGATATGTACCCAATTAAGTGCAGTTTCTTAAGCTCTATAATTCTCATTTAGTAACTGACTTGTATTTATTACTAATTCAAAGGGGCTCTGGTATATTTGCTAAGCTTCTCGTGCATGATGCTGATTATTTGGAAGTTAGGAACTTAGGATGCTGTTTTAGATAAAATATTGGTAACTTGTGGGAATAATTTTTTGGGCTATTGGGAGATTAGCATACAGAGGAAGATAACTGAATGAAGAAAGAAAATCTAAAAGAGAAGAACCCAGTTGAGTGGAAGAGTGAAAACTCTTGTAAGCTAAAGACCATCGTGATTTGGTCAGTCTTTGAAGGCAACAATGCTTATGTATGAGGCTATCAAGCCAAGTTGATGTGCCAGTGGATTGGTTCTTTTGTGATAGGATATCATTCAAAGTTAAGCTTCTGCTATAGAAGTTGATTTTGGGAAAATATATAATGCCTATAAAGTTTTGCTCAATCTAAAATTGAAGAATGCGCTGCCTAGATATTCAGGGTAGTTCTTACAGAGTGCTTTTTTGGGTTAAATCTTAACTGAGTAAGACATTAGAGTTCCCCAAGTAATCATAGACTCATCGTGACACAAAGAAGGTTTCATAAATTCTTCTAAAAAAAAAAGAGAGAGAAAGGTTCACTAAATTACACATATTTAACTGACATTGTTATGTATTAGTTGCCTTCATGCCCATGATAAGAGCATAGAGGTGGGAGTTTTTTCCTGGAAAATTCATCTTTTAGTTTCTTATCAAGTTGCAAAGATCTATTTCCATCAGTGCTTGAAAATTAGTACATTGTTTCTATGAAGATTACTATATTGTTTCTTAATTAAAATTGTGATGATTGGAAGGAGGTATGGGGTACGTTAATGAAATCTTAGGTAAGAAATTCATACTATGGTTGTTTTAGCATGCTCGGGTGCTTGCTACTTAGTTTTTACCATGCAAAACAACCGTGTGAAGGATAAGCAATTATTGGAAGATATTGGTTAAGGAAAGTGGCATTTATGCAAGATTTGGGGGCAGCTATATCCTAGAAGGGCTGTTTAGTTGTATTGGAATTTATATGCTTAGTTGGGTAGCTGTTAGGTTTGGTTTCTTGAGAACACCTTGTCCTCAGTAACTTTGTGCGAATTCTGTTTGTACTTATTTACTGTTAATAAGATTTTGTTCTTATCAAAAAAAAAAAAAAAAAGTGAGGCCAAGTAGATGCTCTAACTTCCTTAGATCATCATGCAAGAAGGAAGTTCAAACTTATTGTTTTGTACTCTTACATCCAACTAGTGTTCATTTAACAATTAATACACTTTCTTGTAAAATTTATATACATTTCAGCTGAAAATTAATATTATTGAATTTTTCACTTGTCACAGATAATGGTTCGGGGAAGAGATGCCTGTTGGGAACACTGCCTCCTGGTTGATGCAACAAAGCAAAAAGTTAGGTGTAATTATTGTCAACGGGAGTTCAGTGGAGGTGTATACAGGATGAAGTTTCACTTAGCTCAAATAAAAAACAAAGATATTGTCCCCTGTGCAGAAGTCCCAACTGATGTGCGGGATCACATTTTAAGTATATTAAGCACCACCAAGAAACAGAAAACTCCCAAGAAACCAAAGGTGGATAAGGCAGCTGGAGCCAATGGTCAGGAGAATAGCTCCTCCACTACCGGTGGCTTCCATCCTAACCATGGGTCCAGCGGACAGAATGGAAGCACCTGCCCTTCTTTGTTACTTCCGTGCCCTTCACCAATTGCACAGCAAGCGCTGGATGATGTTCAAAAGCAAAAGCAGGTTGTTGCTGATAAAAAAATTGCTGTGTTTTTCTTCTACAGTTCTATTCCTCTTAGTGCTGCTAAATCCATATATTATCGGGAAATGGTGGATGCTGTAGCAGAGTGTGGGGTGGACTACAAAGCCCCAAGCTATGAGAAACTAAGATCTACTTTGTTGGAAAAAGTGAAAGGCGACATACATGACTGCTACAATAAATATAGAGATGAATGGAAGGAAACAGGTTGCACTATCTTATGTGATAGCTGGTCTGATGGTAGGAACAAATCACTTATAATATTCTCGGTTACAAGCCCCAAGGGGACCTTGTTTTTGAAGTCAGTTGATGTATCAGGTCATGAAGATGATACTACTTACTTGTTTGAGTTGCTTGAGTCTGTTGTTATGGAGGTTGGTGTTGAAAATGTTGTCCAAGTTATAACGAATACTTCTGCCAGTTATGTTTATGCAGGAAGGCTCCTTATGGCCAAGTACAGTTCATTGTTTTGGTCTCCTTGTGCTTCTTACTGTATTAATAAGATGTTGGAGGATATTGGTAAACTAGAGTGGGTGGGTACAGTTCTGGAAGAGGCAAAGACCATTGCAAAGTTCATATACAGTCATGCATGGACTTTGAGTATGATGAGAAAATTCACTGGTGGAAGGGAGTTGATCAGACCAAAAATTACTAGATTTGTGACTAATTTCCTCACCTTGAGGTCCATTGCGATTCAGGAGGACAATTTAAAGCACATGTTTTCTCATACAGAATGGTTATCTTCGGTATACAGTAGATGTCCAGAGGCCCAAGCTATCAAATCCTTGTTGTATTTAGAGAGATTTTGGAAATATGCACGTGAAGCTGTGAGTATTTCTGAACCGTTAGTTAAAATTCTTAGAACCGTTGATGGGGACATGCCAGCTATGGGCTACATATGCGAAGGAATAGAGAGGGCAAAAGTTGCAATAAAGACCTATTATAAGGGCGTTGAAGAGAAATACATGCTGATTTGGGATATAATTGATCGGAGATGGAATATGCAGCTTCACTCGTCCTTACATGCAGCGGCAGCGTCCCTTAATCCATATATATTTTACAATCCAAACTTTAAGATTGATTTAAGGATGAGAAATGGGTTCCAAGAAACTATGTTAAAGATGGCTCCCACACATGAAGATAAAATGGAAATAACTAAAGAGCATCCTGTATATGTTAATGCAAAAGGTGCTCTTGGGACTGATTTTGCAATCATGGGAAGGACACTGAATGCCCCAGGTATGTAAAGTTGCAGCTATTATTAAAATTAAAACAATAATAATAGAAACAAGAACTTTATGAAGCATGTGTTGGTCATATAAGGATCGCCTGTTTTAGTATCTCTCATTGTACATAATGATGGTTGCATTCCAGCAGTTTGCATGCATCATTAAATTATATGCCAGCATAATGCAATTTGATCACTTAATTGGTTGATAATTTGTTATTGGTCAAAAGAGAATTTGAGTGTTAACAAGAAATAGAAGTTAGAATAAGAGTAACATGTCAAACAGGTCTTCCAGACCAACCATTTTTAAGTATTGAGCATGTCCTTTCCCTCTAAAAGTGTTAAGTGTCTCATAATCAGTGGGGAGGCTGATTGATGGTTTGTTTCCTAATCATCTATCTTGGGACTACATCTCCTGTGTATTATTTTTGTATATATATGTTTTAAGACTTGGGGTTTCTATCAAATATGCCATCATGCATTTATAGGTGATTGGTGGGCAGGATATGGTTATGAAATCCCCAGACTCCAGAGATGTGCAATACGGATACTAAGCCAGCCTTGTAGTTCCCATTGGTGCTGTTGGAACTGGAGCACCTTTGAGAGCATACATACCAAGAAACGCAACAGAGTAGAGCTGGAAAAATTCAATGATCTGGTTTTTGTGCACTGCAATCTTTGGCTGCAATCCATTTTTCAAAATAGAGATGGAAAATGTAAACCCATTGTGTTTGATGAAATAGATGTTAGCTCTGACTGGCCTACTGAGTTGGAATCTTCTGCCCCCCTTTTGGATGATTTATGGTTGGACTGCTTGCCCCTTGAATCTAGAGGCAGTCCCTGAATTGTAAACAAAGAAAGAAAGAAAGAAAGAAAAAAATTGAAATATATTTATGTACATCTCTGATTGTGAAATTTTGTATAATATTGTAATTAGTGGTTGATAATTATAAAACAGAAGTCATTGATCTCATAGGCATTTAATATCTCAGATCCCATACAACTGTTAGGTGTTGAATTTGATTCCATTTGAATCCGCAGAGAGAGCTAGAACCTGGCCAAAGGGCCAGAAGTTAATGTCAAATTCAATAAAACTCTAGAGCACCTACACTAGTTAATGTCAGATTCAATCAAGGAATTATATTGTTAAATATTAATAAAAATTAGCGGCCGGCACAATCAAAGTGCTTTGGACTTAACTTTGTCATTAAAATATAACTAACGAGAGTTTATAACTATATTTCCCTCTACAAATATTACTGAAGTTTCAAGTTCAAATATATTTTTTTATCCACATACAATAATAATATATATTTCTCAACCGTCCAAACACCCAAGATTGTTCGACATGATAAGCTAAGTGCTAAACTTACAAAGTACAAAGATGCCATAGCCACATAAAGCATCTAACTTTTTGTCTAAACCCATATATTGAATATTTCTCTTTTTGTCTGAAGCACACAAAAACTCCTTCCTCTTCTCCTTTTCCCCTTTACTCAATTCATATTCTACTCGATATGGAATCCATTTCCCACTACAATGGTCAGAGCTGGCGCGTGCTCTTCACGCTCTCCGCTACCTTCGCTATTTTATGGTACGCATGGCTCTACGTCAAATCCAAGAAGAAGGGAACCACCTCACCATTGCCGCCAGGCCCACTGGGCCTCCCACTGATCGGCAACCTGCTGTCCCTGGAACCGGAACTCCACTCCTACTTTGCCGGCCTGGCCCAAACCTACGGCCCGATCTTCAAGCTCCAGCTCGGCAACAAGCTCGGCATCGTAGTCACCTCCCCTAACTTATCTCGCGAGGTCCTCAAAGACCATGACGTCACGTTCGCCAACCGTGACGTCCCCGCTGCGGGTCGGGCCGCAACGTACGGAGGGTCCGACATAGTTTGGACCCCGTACGGGCCCGAATGGCGGATGCTGAGAAAAGTCTGCGTACTCAAGATGCTTAGCAAGACCACTCTGGACTCGGTCCAAGCGCTCCGAAGGAAGCAGGTCCGGAAAACCGTGGGCAACTTCTACAGCCGGGTCGGGTCTCCCGTCAACGTGGGCGAGCAGATGTTCCTGAACGTGATGAACGTGATCACCAACATGATGTGGGGCGGGACAGTGGAGGGCGACGGGGCGGGTATCGGGTCGGAGTTTAGGGAAGTGGTGTCGGAGATGACGGAGATTTTGGGTAAGCCGAATGTTTCGGACTTTTATCCGGGTCTTGCCCGGTTCGATTTGCAAGGGATAGAGAAGCGGATGGAGGGGTTGGGGAAGAGGTTTGATGGGATCTTTGAGAAGATTATTGATCAACGGCTGGGGATTGAGAAGGAAGGCGGGAAAGAGAGTACGGATTTTTTGACGTATTTGTTGCGTTTGAAAGATGAGGGAGATTCCAAGACACCTTTCACGATGACCCATCTCAAAGCCCTCCTCATGGTATGTTGTTTTTAAATTTTAACCACTCATGGTATGTTCATCTTAACTTCACTAAACTTGTTGAAAAGGCAATTAAATAGTGGTAAAACTTTCATGTTGTTATCTTTTACTCTCCGATAAAGTGACTTAACATATGCTTGTGGGTAAGTTTTTCTTTTAAGAGACATTTCTTACAAACTAATATCATAATTTATGTGACTAAACAGGTCACATAAAGTGTAAACCAATCATCATGATTTGGAAGGCTTAGTCTAGGACAGGGGCCAATTAATTTCACGTGGTCCCTGATTCTTAATGATCTTGTGTGGGTTCATTGCACATGTTATTCTCGAGATAGGGATCCAGCTCTGTTGTAAAACCCATGTGAGGCCTAGCTACATAGTTCTTAAAAAAGTTTTGACAAGCTAGACGGTTGAATACTATAACATCTTAATCAAATGGACTTTTGGGGAAGGGTACACATTGATACAATCTTAGAATTATTTAAGGTCAATATTGCTTAGATTAGAGGGGTGAAAGTGTATTTAATAATCTCAAGTGAATTACATATGCGTCCACTTTTAAATCAATTCTCCAAAACCACTAAAACACGAGGAGAGTGAGATCAGGTGTCATAGATTTGAAAGAGTAGAATATGAACATGCGTTTTAGTGATTTGGATTTTGGATGAGTTGAATATGAAGATGCGCTTGGTGATTTGGAAGAGT
This sequence comes from Dryas drummondii, assembly GCA_003254865.1. Taxonomy (NCBI): domain Eukaryota; kingdom Viridiplantae; phylum Streptophyta; class Magnoliopsida; order Rosales; family Rosaceae; genus Dryas; species Dryas drummondii. The sequence goes on from QANW01001771.1 coordinate 2,248,200, forward strand.
TAAAAAATGAAAGACAAGTGGAATTAGTTTGGTTGGATCATGTGAGAGTGCTAATTGACTAGCTAGTTGGTCCAATTGACAAAAAAAGAAAAAATGACTAATGGTCCAAGTTCTATGGCCTACATATGTGGCGCCAAGCCTAAATTGGGCTAATGTCCCCATCTCAAATCTCTTTAAGTGTTTGTGTGATAACCCTATGAAGCCCAAGCCTTTTCTCTTTTCTTTTTTGATGTGAATTGTGAACCAATCAGCACATTAACATGATGCTATGCAATCTGAATGTGGACAGGACATGGTTGTGGGTGGGACTGACACATCCTCCAACACAATTGAGTTTGCAATGGCTGAAATGATGAACAAGCCAAAGGTGATGGAAAAGGTCCAGCAAGAATTAGAAACTGTAGTTGGCAAAGACAACATTGTAGAAGAGTCTCACATTCACAAATTACCATACTTATATGCTGTGATGAAAGAGACTCTGCGCTTGCACCCAGCCCTGCCACTTTTAGTCCCTCACTGCCCAAGTGAAACATGCACTGTGGGAGGCTACACAATCCCAAAGGGGTCTAGGATTTTTGTCAATGTTTGGGCCATACACAGAGACCCGTCTAATTGGGAAAACCCATTGGACTTTGATCCAAACAGGTTTTTGGATAGCAAGTGGGACTACAGTGGGAGTGACTTCAAGTATTTCCCATTTGGGTCTGGCAGGAGAATATGTGCAGGAATAGCAATGGCTGAGAGGATGGTGATGCACTCACTTGCTACACTCTTGCACTCTTTTGACTGGAAATTGCCAGAAGGAGAGAAGTTGGATGTTGCAGAGAAGTTTGGGATTGTGTTGAAGAAGAAGGTGCCTTTGGTTGCCATCCCAACTCCAAGGTTATCAGATCCAGCACTTTATGAGTAGGAGTAAAACTTTCATGTAATGAATATATACATTTATTCAGGGGCGAGTCCAGGATTTCTAAATAGTCTGGGCTAAACTTAGCTTACCAAATATTTTTGTTATAAAATAAAAGTTACACATAATTAGGGGGGACGTAATGAGCCTTACCCATTAAAATGCATATCTAAACATAAAAAACTACACAAAAAAAGATAGCATGACAACAATTAATTAAACATACAATGCAAATATTATATAAAAGACTATCTAAGTTGGACCCTACATTTCTTCACCAAGTAAAAATATCAATTATCGATACTATTAGAAAATTCTCATTCAATATGGATGATCATATAATTAGCAAGAAACTTATCCTCTATCTTGTTTTGAAGTCGATTTTTAATAAACTTCATAGATGAAAATGTTTGTTCTGTCATTGATGTAGAAACATGAAGATTCAACACCAGACAAATCAATCTAATAATCAAGTGGTAGTCTTTTGCCAACCTTGTTTCCACTATAGTTGACATAATGTAGCAATGGAATCAAATATTTTGAATTTTTCTATTTTGACCATTTTACCTTTTGGGGATTGGGGGAATTGGGAAGGGAGAAGGAAACAAATTTTTTTTTTTAAACTTTATTAATTCTTTGTTTAATGTTCAACAGAAAAAAAATTTTGGTTAATCTTTCCACATCCCACTTGACTACAAGTTTACAAGACTACAATAATGGTTAATGCACAACAAACATAAAAAATAGGTACTGGACTTTATTTTTTTGGTCTGCAAATAGGTACTAGGCTTAAAAAAAAAAAAAAAAATCACCTGGGCTGCAACCCAGGCAGCTCATAACGTAGATTCGCCCATGCATTTATTGTCTTTATCTCTCTTAACACATGATAGGTCATGTAATACGAAAAAAGTGGCCTACAAGGTGTGTTGTCAAGAATTCTTTTGATAACATAGAACTTCTAATAGGACCACAAAGATTTCTTGGGATACTTGTTGTGTGTATCTTTCAAGACATGGTAAAATTTTCATGAATTATGTTGCATTGTGATCCTTTTGGGAGTTGGGTAAGGCCCCATTATAAACATTGTGAATTCGATAGAAGATAAAGACTGTTTTGTCTATGGATGGAAACCACTTTCTTTCTTTGAATAGGAGGACTACTATTTGCACACCATTTTTCCTCTCATTACACACCCTTTACTTCTACACACCTTATTTTATTTTTTAAATTTCTCTCTACACACGCCAAATATTACCAAATAACCTCTCTTACAAAAAAAAACCCTAACAGCACCCCAAACCCAATCCATCCCTTCCACATAGCCATTGGCCGGATTCGCCTGTGGTGGCCGACTTCGTCTCCGGAGGTGGCTGGATTCGTCGCCGGCTCCTTCTCTCTCTCTCTCTCTCTTTCTCTTTCTATCTCTTTCTTTCTCTCTCTCTTTCTCTCTCTCTCTCTCTCTCTCCCTCTCTCTTTTCCCTCTCTCTTTCTGTTTCTCTATTAGTAGGACCCTTGCTAGACGGAAAGGGAGGCCGGTGAGCTTGCCAGCCTTTTGACCTCTGATTTGGAGGCTGACAAATTTATGTCTGGCAAGGAACTTGCAAGAGAGAGAGAGAGAGAGAAGATGTGCTGCCGGCGAGGACTCCGACCGGCAACAAGGGCGGTGGCGGGTGGACGAGGTCGGCAATGGAGTTAGGTGAGTTTTGGTTTGTTTTGCTATTTTTTTTTTCCTGTCCTTTATGGTAATTTTGTTTTGGATGATTTTTGTCATTTCATAAAATGGTTAAAGAGGGTGTGTAGTGAGAGAAATAAGGGTGTGCAAATAGCAACCCTCTTGAGTACAATTGAGTACATGTCTCACCAAAAAAATATTAATTGAGGAATGCTAAAAGGGACCACGTCATTGCACTCTGAATCTATTGACAATGTTGTATTGTTGTGTGGTGAGAAGCAATGTGTCATGGGCTCACTTTTTACTCAGTGGAATTTACCTGTGCAGTGCCAAGATTCCTCTGAATCAAGGCTAGCCAACCTTTCTCTATGCTCTTTTCAAGATTTAGACTCATTCCTTACCTTCTCAAGGTTTACCAACAATAACTACTCCTTTGAGTCTCGCTCATAGCGACTATACGATTGCTTCCTTATGCCAAAGTTCTCGGCCAAGACACTCGCCCGTTTGATAAGTTCTTATGATGTCGACATTCCATTCTCACATGTCGGGTCTTACTTTGTTCCCACATCTCATTTATCATGCCATTAAGGGCTAGCTCGCGTCCATAGTCCTTTCTTTGAGTTGAACATGCAAGCCAACTTGCAAGCATACCACCCAAGTGAGCAACTCATCTCTGATGCCCCACATTAGCCTTCTCTCTCGTTGAGTATTACATGGCCAATATGCATCATGGAATCTCCGGGAGTTCACAAGTACTTTGTGTGTTGTGTATATAGAGCGGCATAAAGGAATTCCCTTGTAGCTTCGTGTGCACGCGCCTAGTGCAATACTAGCACTCCCACTCGTTTGTACTGTCCGAGGTCCCACGGAGACATATGACCGCCCTCCAAAAGTCATGTGCCCGCCCCCTAGGTCCCCAAAGGAAACTAGAGCAGCTCGCTTAACACTCCATAGGTGTGGGCGTCGGGGGTGGTGGAGAGCCTAACACCATGCTTCCTCCTAAAGAGCATTTTATTTCTTTCTTTACAAAGCAAGATGAAACATCAACTTGCGCGATGAGTCATAATTGACCATAATTAATTCATCCGAACTCCGAATGACGAATTGTCAGTTGCGTTGGACTCGTTTCGACCTCCCGAATTTATCGATATTTTTATATTCCCCAAATTCCAACCGGAAGACCCCGAAATATCCAAATTATGAAATTACTCTTCTACGCGCAACTCGGCTATTCTTCACCAAATGAATGTCATTCTCTTGCCATTTAACCCTTCGTACTTCATATTAATATCATGGAAGCACAAATCTAAGTATGGACTGTGACACATTGCGTGGATGGATCAGCAAGGCAAAATTGTTGAATTTTTTCTTAGAAAGATCAATCCATAAAGAGTATTGTCTTTTTTATAAGGTGTAGAATCTTCATTTTAAAGCTTAACATTAAGGTTGAGCTCCTAGGTTGTGTTCGGAACTCAAAACATGGTTAAATCCTAAACTCTAAGGCGATGAATATATGTTAATCGGCGTCTTGCATCTACTCGGTATCGTACGCTTTGTAATAGATTTGGACTATATATTATTATGCCGTATTATGTACGATGATATAATTATTAACAATTTGTCATAATAATTAATGATGTAATCAGTTATCTCACTTATCACATAATATGAGGTAGCAGTAGTGCTAGATATCCCACATTTTTATATCATAATTTCATACTATCTTATGTGGTAACTTACATTGTATTCATGTATTGGATACTAAAAAATAAAAATAAAAATTCAAAAAGAAAAAGAAAAACTCTGTGCAATAAAGTAATGACATATAAAATGGTATAAAAATATGGTATAAGAATGTGATAAATATAATATTATTCTATATAGGTAGGTAATGCAATCTAAAATATTGTCACTTTAACTATTTCTCAAATAATTATCTAATTATCACGTGTTGATTTTGGATTTGGTATCATCCCAAAAAACAGATTTATATGGGCTCCAACTCCTCCAATAACTTCCAATGGTAATTCGACCAAAAAAAAAACTTCCAATGGTCTATTATACTGCATATTATTAGCTAACGACTGTTTGTCATAAATGCATATGGAGCCTACATACATCGACATTTTTGTTTTTTTTGGCCAAATACATACATCGACATTATATAAACGTACATTGCATTAGTTTCCAGACCTTTTCATTTATTTCTCAATCACATCTGTCAGAAAAACTCACAACCTTATCATCTCCTTATCTTCAGTGCCGGCCCTGAAGAGGGGCACGAGTGCGACCGCCCCTACTTTTAAGGGAAATCACTTTTTATATTATGTATATATTAAAAAAAATAATTGTAGAGTTTATTTATAATATTTTCATTGCAATTAGGTTTTTTTACTTATTATGTCAGAACTGTAGTTATTTAGTTTTTTTTTTTGGCTTAGCCCTCTTTTATATATATAAAAAAAAAAAATTAGGCCCTTCTAAGATATAAAGTTTAGGTTATGCAACCTATTTTTCCTTGATTATTAGTTGAAAGTCACATTTTTATTTCTTTTTATTTCTTTAATTTGTGTTTGGCCAATTTACTTTATCTTTTCTTTGGCTTCTCTGATCACAAGATAAACAAGCCAACATCCTCATTTATACGGCAGTGAGTCATTTTTGCCCTTGGGTTTACACCTTTTTTTTATTTATCAAAAGTACATGCCTTCTTTCTGAAAAGTTAGATTCAAATAGCATGTTTGCTTTGAATTGGCAAAGACAAATCTTTACCTGTCCATATAGTCTTGTGGAAAACTAGTTTTTTTTTTTTTTTTTTTTTTTTTTTTTTTTTTTTTTTTTTTTTGTTCTTCACAGACTCTTTCAATCTGAAAAAAATTAGGGAGGTCTTATTGAGGCAAGAAAGTAATTAATGTTTAAGTGTGTATTTTTCCCTTTTAATTTTTCTTTTATATTCTTATTTTTTTCAATTATATCTTGACATTCAACCAAAATTTTTTTAATTGATTTTTTGATGTGATAAAAAATTTCCTAATTGATTTCTTGCCAATTGTGAATTGTTTTGCAAAAGATTATATTAAGGGCTCAATTTAAATTTCGTCCCTCAACCCTTCAAAAGTCAGGGCCGGCCTGCTTATCTTGTACTCTTGATTAATGTCACTAAACCAAATTTCTAAAAGACTTCAGCCTTTTCATGCAACTAGCATGAATCCGTATATGATCCAAATTTTAGGAGAAAAAATAGAGACAGAGAATGGTTTCATTTTTGGCTCAATGTACCAGATGAAAAAAATGCTTTATCCCAGAGACTTTCTTATCTGGTCGGTTCAGAAAAGTGAAAAACTTCTCTATAGATAAGCATGGTTACTGGGTAAATTTCAGATATATACTTCACTCCCACATCTCATCTTTCATTTTCAAAAAGCTTAAGTCTAATCATGTGGCCATTATCATGGTGGGTTTTTATCACTGAGAAAGATGAAAGTCTCAGAGCAATTCTCACTCTTTCACTCATTCTCTTTGCTGTGTTGTGGTTCCTGTGGACTTGGAACAACTCAAGCAACACAAAACCTCCATTGCCACCAGGCCCTCGTAGCCTCCCAGTACTTGGGTACCTTCCCTTTTAGGTACCAACCTTCACCATGAATTCACAGACCTGGCAAGGGTCTATGGCCCAATTTACAAACTTAAACTTGGTACCAAACTATGCATTGTGGTCAGCTCACCATCGCTTGTGAAACAAGTGGTTCGTGACCAAGACACTGTCTTTGCTAACCGTGACCCTACAATTGCTGCACATATCGCCTCATATGGAGCCACTGATATTGTATTTGGGTCCTATGGCCCTGAGTGGAGGAGGCTGCGCAAGGTGTTTGTGGGTCAGTTGCTAAGCAGAGCCAACCTTGATGCTTGTTATGCTCTGAGAAAAGAAGAGGTTCACAAGTCTGTTACTCATATTTATGACAAAATTGGTACCACAATTGATTTGGGGCACTTTGGATTTTTGACTTCCATCAACACAATCATGCGAATGTTGTGGGGTAGGACTCTAGAGGAAGAGCAGGGTGGTGATGATTTTGGGGGTGAGTTTAGAAAAGTGGTGTCTGAGACATTGGGGCTGCTTCAGAAACCAAACATTTCGGACTATTTTCCTGTGCTTGCAAGGTTTGATGTGCAAGGAATAGCGAGCCGAGCAAAAGAGCTTCAAGCTTGGACTGAAGAGATTCTGAATTCTGCAATTGAAAAACAGATGAAGAAGGCACCAGCACAACAAGAGGGAGTAGAAGAAAAACAGGGAAGGAAGGGCTTTCTGCAGTTCTTGTTAGAGCTTCATAATCATGAAGACAGTGCAACTTCGATTACAATGCAACAAGTGAAGGGATTGCTCACGGTACGGTATCCCTCTTAAATTTATTTCTCAAAAATCTAACGAGGAAGCGTCGAAATGTACCCCTAATTGCTTTTCCTATCCCTCTTAAAACTTTTTCCGAAAAATCTTTAGGACAATTTACAGAATAATTTACTAAAAACTGTATTGTAAACTAAAAATGACAAATTAAATTTTATATTTTCAAAATATGAGAAGGCGTCTGTTAGCATAATTGAAAAACAATAATATAAAAAAAAAAATAAAAACACATTTGATATTAACCAATTATTACAACCAAATAATTATATTCATAAAAGATATTAATTATAAATTATTATTAATCAATTTCATAAAATATATAATTAAAAAAAAAGTTTTTTAAAACTCAACCCACCTCGGCCGATGCGTCTACCTTGGAGGTGGAAGAGTTGTTGGTGGCCGTATTATTAATGGAGACAACATTGCAAGAAACTATGATCTAGTTAAACAAATGTATTTTTTCTATGTAAAAGTTGTTAAGGTTCGTGAGCTTCCTGCCATGGATGTTACGGAGAGTCTTGATTCGTTTATTGAAGCGTGAATTGGAAACTATAGAGGGATTACAAAGTATATATTTTGAGAGATGGGAAGAGAGTGAGAGAAAAAAAATAGAGAAATAGAGGATAGATGAAGAGAGATGGGTGAGGTGGGCAGCGGCGGGGGGTAGGGCTGCCGCCGGAGGTGGGTTTGGCTAGGTGGGGAGGAGGTGCATATCACATGTTTTTTTTTTTTTTTNGATTTAATATAATATATAACTTATTTTTCTATACTTACTACAAATATTTTATATGTATATGTAATAGTAATTTGATTTTTTATACATTAAATTACTTAATATGAATAAAATATTTTCGAATTGGATTATCAGATATGATATCCAATAATGTAATAGATTGAATATAGATTTTTTTTTGACCAATAGATTGAATATATATTTAGTTATTAAGAATTTGTCGGATTATAGGATCAAATTAATTGTCTTATCAAATCGGATCAGATTCTGGCAAATCTGTTGCATATTTGATCTATTGACAAGTCTACTCAAGAAGGGTTTGAGCACTATTTGATGAGAGTTTGAGAACTTCTTGAAGATATATTTTATTTCTAAAATTCTAAAAAAAAAAAAAAAAGCTAAATTTCTTTAATGAGCTCAAATTTTGACTATATATTTTAAATTTCTAAACAAAAATTCATTTTTGCCCTCTAAGCTAGAAAAAGAGGGAGAGATGGAAAGAGAGGAAGATAGGAAATGAGAAGGAAGGAAGGGGTTATCGACCGGCGAGGGTGGTGGCACCATCTAGCAGGGTGAGTGGGGGCTCTCTCTTTTTTTTAATTTTTTTTCTTGAAAAAAACAATTGAGGGCAAGACAATATTTAAAAAAAAATTAAATGGGAAATAAGAAAAGTTAAACATGTTTTGGTTTAATTAAAAATTTTTAGAAATCTAAATCCTAAGTATTGTTTGAGCTCTTATTAAGAAGTGTTTGAATTCCCACAGAATAGTGCTGGAACTCTATCAAGTAGTGCTTAAGGGGGACTCAAACATTACTCGATGAGATCTAAAAGTCTTTAAATGACTCAAATTTTGGCTAGTTTTCTAAATTTCCCAAAGTAATTGGGGGTACATTTAAAATTAAGCTCCCTTTTAACCACATATATGTTTGTCCATGCCTGTATATACAGGCATGCAGTTAACATGTATTAAGTAGGTCTATAATTAACTCTGTCACCGGCCATTTTGGTCCATATGGGTGGTCAGGTTGGAGTGGACTAGGCCTTAGTTTTATTGGGATTCTAAAGAAACCTCATAATTTTCTTTTCAAAGGACCACACAAATTTTTTCTCTAATTATTAAAAGAAGGAAAAATGAAACAGCAACAAGCCAACCACCCCACTCGACACCACCCTCCCCTTAGAGCAAGGAGTAAGGATGCTGGGGTCTCCCTTGCTCCTCACTTTTTGAATTAATTTGATATTTTTATTTGCTATATATTATATACTAGCCTATTTTTAATTTTATTACACATATATTACTGAATTAATCTTCTTCTGCCATTACAATAGTAAAGATACATGCGTGTGTACGCGTGACACACTCCTATTGAGTTAATTACTTACATTAATTGTTTCACAGGACATTGTGGTGGGTGGAACTGACACCACATCAACAATAGTAGAATGGGTAATGTCCGAGCTCTTACAACGTCCAGATGAAATGACAAAAGTTCAACAAGAACTCAAAGAAATTGTGGGGTTAAACAACATGGTGGAAGAGCATCACTTGCCCAAATTACACTACTTAGATGCTGTCATTAAGGAGACCTCACGATTACACCCTGCACTGCCCCTTCTAGTACCCCATTGTCCAAGCCAATCCACAACCATTGGTGGCTACACTATACCAAAGGGTACCATGGTCTTTCTAAATGTTTGGGCCATACACAGGGACCCTAGTGTGTGGGACAATCCCTTGGAATTTAAGCCAGAGAGGTTCCTAAACGACCCCAGTAACAACTTTGATTACTCGGGCAATAAGTTTCAGTATCTTCCATTTGGTTCTGGGAGGAGAATATGTGCTGGGCTGCCCTTAGCAGAGAGGATGCTTATCTATGTGTTGGCTTCATTCTTGCATTCATTCGAGTGGAGGTTGCCCAATGACACAAAGCTTGACCTTTCGGACAAGTTTGGGATTGTGACTAAGAAAGTGACTCCATTGATTGTGATTCCAACACCCAGGTTATCTAATTTGGAGCTCTATGCTTAAATTCATTTACATGGCTTAAATTCATCTATATAAGCCATAGATATGTTCTTGGTCCAAATGTTTCTATAATCCATAATGGAGTGTTTGGATATTGTAAGAAAACATATATTATATGGGGATGGTAAGTACTCGTAAAGAGTACTGTATCTTACTTTTGGGAAAATTCTATTGTATTCTATACAACTACTTTTCTAACCCCATGGATCTGACTTGTTTGTTTTTCCATACTCTTGTTTAGATTTGTGAACCATTGGATCCGTTTGTTAGACATATGAACCTATATTGAAGAGGAACACTCTTGTTTGACACAAATTAGGCATGTTATCATAGCATTCACAAGGGAAGCCAATTATAACCGCAAATGATTGCTCTCACGCACATTGATTGCTGAGGGATTAATAATAAATGATTCAAGCGCCTGAGTAAACATGCACTTCCATCTCTGGTGTTTTCTTTAGAAACAATAAAGGAAATAGCCCTGACAGAGTCGATGGACAAGCACTTTGTGATTGTCAGGATTGCATCAATAATGCAACCCAGGAAATCTTCAAAAGTTGTAAAACACAAGATGCAATGATATTATGTCAACTTCGTTATTCCTTCCAGATGTTCTTTTCTATGATGGTTTATTCTGGAAAGTATCCAGAGCAGGAAAGTCAGGAGAAGAATGTATCAAATCTGGATTATTTGCATGGACTTTTAATCTATTTAATGGAAAACCTCTCCAACGAAGCTGTGTTTCATCCTTCTAAGCATATGTTTGCAACTGGGGAGATTAAATTCAGGAAAAAGAACTATTAATGGTCTACAACAGTCCACTAGAGACATCTCTCAAAGTGACTGCGCAAACTGTTTGAATTCTGCTATTGGGGATCATCTGGCATGCTGCGCTTCTCGCCAAGGCTGAACTGTTGTTAGTAGGAATTGCAATGTGACGTTTGAGCTGTACCGATTTTTCGAGGACATACCAAGTTCTCTGTTAATTTATCCACATTCCAAAGGTTAGGGACTTCAAATGTTTTTTTTTTTTTTTCCTATGATCATATGTGTATGCATATATACATTAATATTTACTTCTAGGAAAAGCCATAATACCATTTTTCTCTCCACTAAAAAGCAGGGGGGAATAAATGGAAGACTTGGAAGATTGTGCTTACATGTGCATCCATTTAATTTGCTACTATCAGTTCTCATTTTCTATTTGTGTTGTCCATCTTCGGAGGAAAAAGGAATTAACAATAGTCAAAGGTACATGGATCAAAACTAGCTAGTTTCTCTGAATTTATGTAGGATTTCCAACTAAAATTTATTTATAAGTTCTGCAGATGGAAAACAAAGCAACCAAGTACTATTACATGATTTGGCAATCCCCACTGTGAATATATAATTCTAAATGGGTTCAGTATTGCTTAATTGATCCATAGCTATGCCCAAACATCAAACATGAATCTGATTTTGGAAATTTTCTTTCAGGGTTTGCTACCAGATGGGAAGGAATTAGCTGAAAGACTGTCAAGGAAGTCGTGGCAAGGCTTAGAGGTCAGACTCATTGCAAAACTTCAACACAGAAACCTTGTGCGGCTCTTGGCATGTGGCTTTGAGGGAGAGGAAAAGCTGCTTTTGTACGATTTCATGCAAAATAAAAGCCTTATACTCTTATCTTTGGTTTGTTCTGCCCACCCTTGTGCCATACTCTAACCCTCACATAATAAAATTCATAATCACACACATTTAAGCATCACCACAAGCACTGACCTTTGTTTACCACTGAATTTCAGATTCAGAAAGACGAGCTGAACACAATTGGCAAACTTTCTACAACATCATTGAAGGCATTGCCAGAGGAATTCTGTATCTTCATGAGGACTCGCGGCTTAGGATCATTCACAGGGATTTAAAGCCCAGCAATGTATTGTTGGACCATGAAATGGTTGCCAAAATATCAGACTTTGGCCTGGCAAGGATATTTTGTGAAAATCAGAACACCGCTAATTCTAAACAAGTTGTAGGAACATAGTGAGTCTGCTACTTATTTTCATTTTGAGTCCTATAACTTCCGGCCAAAATTTGCAAATCTAATTGAGAAGAGTGACAACATTCATGGAACCTCCATTAAAGAGTTGCAGAAGAAATTCTTAGAGAGAGAGAAAGAAGATATCGTATGAAGAGAGAGAGAGAGAGAGAAAAGATTAGATTTGTTATTAATCTCTGAATGATTTGTTACGGATACAAGAAGAAGGCATTGTGCCTTTATACAAAGGCAACTAAACTAAAAAACAAAATAAGACAGCTGGTGAATAACAATCACCAGACTGTTATACAAAACTCACTGCCCACGTCAGCATTAATGATACACTCTTATCAGCCTCCCTCAAGCTCATGCTGGGCAGGAGGGCACAACATGAGATTGGTTCTCATAGATTGAAGTAAGGGAGAGGATAAGGCCTTTGTAAGAATGTCTGCATATTGTTCTGCACTAGACACAAACTCAAGCTGCAAGTCACCTCTTGTAACTCTCTCTCTAATAAAATGATAGTCTATTTCTATGTGCTTGGCCCTGGAGTGAAACACAGGGTTAGAAGAAAGAGCTATGGCAGAAAGGTTATCACAATGAAGCACAGGAGGAGTGGGTAGATACACATGAAGATCACAGAGGAGCTGTCTAAGCCAGGCCAATTCAGCAGCAGTAACTGCCATGGCCCTGTATTCTGCTTCCGTAGATGATCTAGAAACTGTTGGTTGCCTCTTGGAACACCAAGAAATGGGATTGTGACCAAGAAACACTACATAACCTGTAGTAGATCGTCTTTCATTTGGATCACCCCCCCAATCAGCATCACTATATGCATTGAGATCAAGCTGACCATGTCTAAATTGTATACCATAATCCAAAGTACCCTTGATATACCTTAGAATTCTTTTGACTGCCTTTTCATGAAGATCTGTAGGAGATTGCATAAATTGACACACTGTGTTCACGGAATAGGCAATATCAGGTCTTGTGAAAGTAAGATATTGCAACCCGCCAACAATACTTCGGTATGGAGTAGGATATGCAAGAGGAATGCCATCGGACTTGAGCAATTTCACAGTAGGTAAGCACGGAGAAGAGCATGGTTTACAGTCTGACATGCCAGCCTTGGAGAGAAGGTCCTGAGCATATTTCTGCTGATTCACAAACAGACCAGAGACAGATGTAGATATATGCAATCCTAAAAAGAAGTTGAGAGAACCAAGATCCTTCATATCAAACTCTTGAGAGAGATGAGCAATGATCTGTTGAATTGCAGCTGAATCATTCCCAGTTAGGATAATATCATCCACATAGAGAAGAAGGATGACAAGAGATGATCCAATACATCGGACAAAAAGAGAAGAGTCTGCATATGAAGATTGGAAACCAAGACTGGGAAGAAAACTTGTGAATCTTTCATTCCAAGCCCGAGGAGCTTGTTTTAAACCATAGAGTGATTTTTCCAGCTTGCATACACAATGGGGATGATCGGGATCAACAAACCCCTGAGGTTGAGCCATATAGACCTCTTCATGAAGAATGCCATGCAAAAATGCATTTTTAACATCAAGCTGCTTCAAAGGCCAATGAAATTGAGCTGCCAATGCAAGAATAACTCTGACGGTAGCATGTTTGACAACGGGACTGAATGTTTCATCATAATCAAGGTCTGCTTCTTGATTAAATCCCTTTGCAACAAGTCTGGCTTTGTGTCTAGAGATAGTACCATCAGGATTTTTCTTAACTCGGTAAACCCATTTACAGCCAACCAAGTTCTTGTGAGAAGGCAAGGGAACAAGCTTCCAGGTACCTTGTTTTTGAAGGGCTTCATATTCTTCAAGCATGGCCTGCTGCCATTGAGGAATCTTAGCAGCAACAGTAAATGTAGGGGGTTCAATGAGAGTATAATCTACACTGGACTTTGCAAGATAAGTCTTGGGTTTGAAGATACCAGATTTGGATCGTGTTGTCATAGTATGATTATTAAGAGTAGAAGAAGAAGAAGAAGAAGCTACTGGTATTGATGGTAATTCATTGGGCAAGTTAGAAATATGAATAGGCTGTAATGGGGAAGATGTACTTACTGGTGAAAGTGAAGGACTAGCTGCAGGAGACATTGATGCAGGCTGAGTAGCAGTGGAATGATCTGGAGAGATAACAGATCGTGAAGAAGAAGAGGCAGGAACCAAAGGGATTGAAGCTGTAGGGGATGAAGACAAGGGAAATGACACAACTATAGGAGTTGAGATACCAGCCGAAGAATGTGATGGTGATGAGTGAGAAGGTAAAACTTTATAAGGAAAGACATGTTCATCAAATATGACATGCCTGGAAATATAGTTTTTCTTTGTAATAGGATCAAAACAGATATAGCCTTTGTAACCAATAGCATATCCAAGAAAAATACATTGCATGGTTTTAGAATCTAATTTATGTGCAGAATATGGCTTAAGCAAAGGATAGCAAGCACAACCAAAGATTTTCAAATCTTTAAGACAAGGAAGTTTACCAAAAAGTAATTCAAAAGGAGATTTAAAAGAAAGACCTTTACTAGGCATTCTGTTAATAAGAAAGACTGAAATAGAGAATGCATAAAACCAGAAAATGGAAGGAAGTGAAGCAGCATGTAACAAAGTAACACTAGTTTCAACAATGTGTCTATGCTTTCTCTCAGCAAGACCATTCTGTTGGGGAGTATAGGGACATGATAGATGATGAACGATTCCATGTGTAGATAGAAAATTTTGAAAAACCTTGCTCATATACTCACCACCACCATCAGATTGAAAAACTTTAATGGAAGTAGAAAATTGATTAAGCACAAAAGAATGAAATTTCACAAAAATGGGAAAGAAATCAGATTTATTGACTAATGGAAATATCCATGTGTATCTGGTACATTCATCTATGAAGGATACATAGTACTTGAATCCTTCTATAGACATAGAGGGTGAAGGCCCCCAAACATCACTGTGGATAGTATGAAAAGGGATTACAGACTTATGAGAAGACAAATGAAAAGGCAACTTAGCCATTTTTCCAGACAAGCAAGAAGAACAGACTGATGACATAACATCTTTGGGATGAGGTAGCTCAGCTTTTGAAAGCATTTGTGAGACCACTTCATTAGTAGGATGTCCCAAACGATGATGCCATAGTGTAGAAGAAATTGCTTGGCCAAGAAATGCTTTAGTAGAAGGACAACTAGGTGTGGATGGTATAGACAGTGGAATAGACTTGGATGGTATAGACAGTGGGATAGGATATAGACCATTGCTACTCTGGCCTTTGAACAATGTTGTTCCTGTGAGCTTGTCCTGTATAGAAAATGAATCAGCATCAAACACAAAGAAACAATTGTTATCTTTGCATAATTGATAAACTGAAAGAAGATTTGCTGTGATTTGTGGAACATGAAGAACATTATTAAGATGTATGGGTTGGAAAGAAGGAGAAGAAGAAAATAAGGTAGTATATCCTAGATGTTTCACATCCAAACCTGCCCCATTACCTACTGTCACTGCTGCTTGACTGTCAAAAGGAGTAGCTCTTGCAAGATGTGACAAGTCTGATGTGAGATGATTAGTAGCACCTGTATCAGTCAGCCAGAATTCTTGTGGAGAAGAAACTGTAGCATGAAAAGCTTGAGTCATTGCTGGAGTATGAAAGTCAGAGGCAGGAGCAGGAGCATGACTTGACTGAGGCATAGCAAAAAGGTTTGGAGTATGCATTTCAGTAGAGAAGTCCAAGTTATTGGTCTGTGGCAGGGAGAATGGATTATGTGCAGGCATAGTTGAAGATGAAGCAAAAAATCCAGTGGGATGTGTGTTCTGTGCAGACACAGAATATGGAGTAGAAGCAGGAGCAGGCATACTTGATGATGATGCAATGTTGGAGCCAGTATGATAAGGCTGTGTTCCGGAGTTACCATTGAAAAAAGGTGACCAAGATGAACTTGGTGATGAAAGCATAGCATGCATTGCTGTAAGATTGGTAGAAGGTGGTCTGCCCTGATAAGCATAATTGCTTCTGTGATAGCAATCCAAGGCTGTGTGCCCTTTCTTTAAACAAATTTGACACTGCACTATAGTAGAGGACTGCGTAGCAGAAGCAGCAGCATTTTCAACATTAGAAAAAGTCCTATGATAACAGTTTTGTGCTGTATGACCTTTCTTAAAGCAGATTGTACACTCAGGGACAGAAGTAGCAGTACCAATCCCAGAACCAAAATTGTATAACTGAGTATGTTGGCCATTAGTGTTTCTCCCACCATAAGATCTGCCTCCATAGTGTCTGCCTCCATTAGAATATCTTCCTCGACCTCTGCCTCTATAGTTAGCATGAAAACCAGTGGCATAAAAATGGCCTTGAGGATTGCCATAAGTAGGAGCAAAGTACTGAGTATGTGGCTGTTGAGGTCCTTGTGAAGATCCACCAGCCATAAAAGCAGTGAGATGTGGTAGTTGACTCATTCTTGCAGCATTAGTAAGATTATCTTCTTCTGCCAACAGCTGTAGCCTGAACTCTTTTAAAGAGATAGGTGATTCTCTGGCTTTGACAACTGTTTTTATAGTATTAAACTCAGGAGGTAATCCATTTAGTGTTACTATAACGATATCCTCATCACTAATAGAAACACCAATAGCTGCAAGCTGATCTCTAGCTATTTTCACACGTTTCAGATATTGATCTATTGAATCAGCTCCTTTTTGAATTGTCTGTAGTGTAGTCTTTAACTGCATTACATTAGACCTGGACACAGTAGCGAACCTTTCCTGAAGATGTAACCATACTTCTCTTGAAGTTTTACTTCCAATTACATAGGAAAGAGCATCAGATGACAGTGTTGCTGTGATTAAAGACATTACAGCTCTGTCATGTTTCTTCCACTCTTTGAACTCAACTGTGTACTCACCAATGACTCCCTCATTTTCAGTAATTCTGAAGGGTGGAGGACATGGAATTGACCCATCAACATATCCCATTAAGTCATGTCCTTCCAACATGGACTCAACTTGGAATAACCAAGTAATATAATTCGAATCATCAAGTCTTACTGTAACCAAATTGCATATATTTGGAAGAAGTGAAACAGGTGTAGTCATGATTATGAAATCTGTGAGTTTACTAGAAATTGAACAAGATTTAGGGTTCTGAACAAGAAAGAAAAGAAAGAATTGCAACGAGAATTCTTGAACTAAAAGACACAAATTCAAGAATTATAGAAAAAAAAAAAAAGGAACAGATTGAATGACAAGCTACTGTAATTTTGTGTTTGGTTTCAAAGAACTACAAAATTAGAGAATCTAGGGCAGAAGTCAAGATGAATTTGTATATGAATCAAAGAAAACTACTCCAAGAACAGAACAAGAATGCAATTGGTGATGATATGCTAAGGAAACCATCAGTTTAGCACAAAAAATGCAACTTTTGCAGATTTTCCCGAGAAACAAACAAGAAATAGAAAATGATGAAGAATCGAAAGATTCTGAATTGAAGAATTAAAGAACGCACAGATCTAAAGCTAACTAAAGAGGATCGAGCTGCGGTGTTACCGTTTTGTAGCTCTGATACCATGACAACATTCATGGAACCTCCATTAAAGAGTTGCAGAAGAAATTCTTAGAGAGAGAGAAAGAAGATATCGTATGAAGAGAGAGAGAGAGAGAGAAAAGATTAGATTTGTTATTAATCTCTGAATGATTTGTTACGGATACAAGAAGAAGGCATTGTGCCTTTATACAAAGGCAACTAAACTAAAAAACAAAATAAGACAGCTGGTGAATAACAATCACCAGACTGTTATAAAAAACTCACTGCCCACGTCAGCATTAATGATACACTCTTATCAAAGAGAACATACTAATGCTTACACTTGAAACAGTGGCTACATGGCTCCAGATGCAATGGAGGGGTCGATTTTCTGTGAAATCTGATGTTTTCAGCTTTGGCGTAATCTTGCTTGAGATTATTAGTGGGAAAAGGAGTAGTGGGTTCTACTTCACAGAACATGCCAACAGTACACTCCTTGCATATGTATGTTTCTCTGTCCACTTTGATTAATGACTACTTCAACTAAGTTTAGCTGTAAAACAAACATTACAATTTCAAATAAGACAAGTATCTGCTTAAACAATTGTTAGGCATGGCAACTGTGGAAGGAAGGTAGAGAGTTGGAATTTGTGGAACCTTTGTTGAGGGAATGTTGCCCAACAGCAGAGGTTTTGAGATGCATGCAAATTGGGCTTTTGTATGTCCAGGAAGACCCTGCAGAAAGACCCACCATGTCAGCTGTGCTTGTATTGCTGGGAAGTGAATCAATAGATCTTCCTGAACCAAAGCAACCAACAACATTTGCTGTGGGTAGAGTTGTTCAAATTAATGAATCTACAACTAATAATCCTACTCCAAATGGGCTCTCTGTTTCCATCCTTTGGCCAAGGTGAACCAACGCTCACAAGATTTAAACTTCGCTTCCTCATTTAGAAAGGTTCTAAATAGAAAACTGTAAGCAAAGTTTTTTGTGTGTTATGGAATATGTGATCATTTAGTGAATTGTAGAGAAGGTGCAATCTTTGTGAAAGTTGATGATTTCTCTTGCCAATTTTCTTTTATCTTGCATGCATATTATGTTTTTAGACTGTTAATCTGAACTATCAATTAAGTTAAATTCTCTTTCAATATATGTTATTTTACCAATTTTCTCTTGACTTTGGAGAATGATGAATGACCTATTTATAGAAGAAGAGAGACCTAATCCCTGAATATGTGAGATTTATGGTATCCTAACACGTTACCATATAAGGATGACTCATGGGCTAAGTTTTCCCTTCTTAGGCAAAGTAGACACCCTAAAGGGATCCCCTAAATCTATCGTGATAACATTAGGTCATCCTAATTAACCCCAAAAATCATAGAATTTGACCTCAGGTGTCCTACCAAATCAAGATATATGGTAAATCTCCTCGTGATCATGTTGAGAATCCTAAGGACCCATCATTATGTCCTACTCGACCCAGGATGGGTATAGTCCGAGTAGGTGGAGAGCTCATCCACGGCATGGGTAGAGATTTGGTTAAAAATATATAAGAATTAAAATAAATTTTGGAGTTGAACAACTTGGTGGATGAATTTCATCATCATTTGCTCAAATTACATTATTTAGATGATAAATTAACACATTAATTGTATAGTTTCATAGAAGTTTTCTTAAATATTGGAGAGTATGTTTTTCAGATACGCAATTTTTAGGCACAACTATACAATCTTGAGGCTCAGCTATACAATCTTCGGATATAGCATATACAGGCACGGATATTAACTTGTAGAGAGAAAACCTTTACAACTTTGCAATTCTTTGAACATATATGCTATCCTATACGGACTTCATACATGCTATGGTTCAAGTTGCAAATACTGACATTAGAAAAACATTGATATTACTTGAAACAGTGATATCAAATTATAAGCCACATTTTCAACAAAACCCTTGTTATACAACTTATACGTCCGAGGGATCTTCAAATTGAAGACCTGAATTTGTCCCTTCACACGTGTGTATCTGCGATTGGAACATGAAATAAAGCACCCCACTAGCGAGCCAATCACTTGTAAACCTTGGAAGATACAATTAAGACAAAACACTTTAGAAGGGATAATTAAGAATATTCTGCCCGCAAGGAAGATCCTTTGGGATCTTCAAGTCAGATTCCACTAGTTGTTCATCACACAAAGCTAAAGATAGTTACGTAATTACATAAAAGGGCCTTGTAGTTCTTCTTCAAGTCAGATTCCACTAGTTCTTCTTCGAGTCGATGATGTATGATTCCACCGGGGGTTTAAATTTCGAAGTTTTTGACGAAATTTCGTCGAAATTTTCGTTTTTTTAGGGGTCCGAAATTTTAACACCTATTCGACCGAATTTCGGTAAATTTCGGCGAACTATTCGAAAAATGCCGAAATTTTGGATACCCTACATGCAAATTTTTTTGAATTTGAAGGAAATTTCGCTTAAATTTTGTCGAAATTTAGGGAAACTTCGACGAAATTTCCCTCAAATACCCAGCTAACCCCAGCGGCCCAGCCCTCAGCACACCAAATTTCCCTCAGTCCTTCAAATACGGTGATACCCAGCCTCACAATCTAACCTGCATAGTCGTCGGCGCACACCTCCATCGATCTCAAACCCGATCTGCAGCGCCTCCTCTCTCCTCCGTCTTCTCGGCTCTGTCTCTTCTCTCTCTATCTCGCCTCTCTCCTCCATCTTCTCGGCTTGCAGTGCCGTTCTCGGGCGTCTCTATCTTCTCGGCTTGCAGCGCCGTTCCGGCCACCTCGAAGCCCCCGACGTGTTTCTCTCTCTTAACCCCCTTGAAATCAATTTGTGCGAAGTCGCGCGAAGCCATCAACCCGTGACTGTGACTCTGTGAGTAATAGTCTAATAGACTAATCTAAACTCTAAACTGTCTAATAGACTTATAGACTAACATTGTAAATGTCTAAATTAATGTATCATGTATTGATGTATATGAGTATATCTGTATGTATGAGGTTGAGTATATCATTTATCCACTTTTAAATATTCCACTTTTAAATATTATCTAACATCAATTGATCAATATCATATTTTGGGTTTACATGTAAATTATATTGATCTTGGGATGATTTATATAAGATAAATTATATTGATCTTGGATTGATTTATATAGATTTGGAATTAATTGTATAATTTTGGGTTGATTTTGATTTGTATAAGTGTATGATTTTGGGTTAATTTTGAATCTTTAATCGTATAATTTTGGAATTGATTGTATAATTTTAGATTGAATTTGATTTGTATGATTTGTGTAATTTGTATGATATATAAATATTGATATGGAAGTTGAAAGTGGTGATATGATATGATTATGAAATTGGAATTGGTATGATTTGTTAATAATTAATATGGAATTTGTATGATTTGTTAATAGTATCTAATATGTATGATGTATCATGTATAGAATTGCCGAATTGGTAATTTAAAATTAGTAAAATTAATATGGAGTTGGTAATAAATTAATAATTAATATGAAATTAGTAATATGGAAATGAAATTTGTGATATGATATGAAATTACAAATTAGTAATATGGAAATATGGAATTGCCAATTGGTAATATACTAATATGAATATGATATGAAATTACTAATTAATAATAAGTTAATAACTAATATGATATTAATTTCTTGGTGATATACTGATATGATATTAATATGGAATTTAATTGTTATTGACTAATTGTTATTGCGTTATTGTGTATGTCTTTTTGTGATTAGGAATTTAGGATTCAATGGCCAATGGAGGGAGATCACGTGATCCAGCTTGGGATCATGCCGATCCACTGCCTGGTGGCAGACAAGGTTCAATATGCAAATATTGTGGCCTTGTAATGAAGGGTGCTGGAGTGACACGCTTGAAATACCACCTTAGTGGTATGGATCCTGGACACAATGTGCAGCGATGCAATAGTGTCCCACCAGAAGTGAAACAATTCATCATTGCAGGGATGCAACACAAACAACACCAAAAAAACAAAAAAATACAAAGGATGGAAGAGCTCAGAGAAGAGCTTCGAGGACAATGTCAGATTGAGCTGAGTGATGATGATGATGATGATGATGATGAGGATCATAATGATGATATGGGGGCTCAAGAGCGAAGAGAATTTCGAGCTGCACTTCGAGCCTCTAGAGCAACAGAATGGGAGAGGGAACACTTACATAAAGTCCCAAACAGGGGACAAGGTTCTGGGTCTACTAGTGGTGCACAGATGCGAAGAGGATCAAGCATGAGGGAATCACGACCAACACCTCCAGTAGCACCAAGCTTGTACAAGGCAGCTCAAGCACGCCAAAAGAGTGTTAAAAATCTCTTTTCCGGAGGGTCAATCAAAGATGGGATGCAACGCTTGATCAGCAAATTCTTCATATATGAAAATGTTCCTCCTTCAAAAGCAGCATCTCATCATTTCAAAAATTTGGTGATAGGATGTCAACAGGCAGGAGTAGGAGTGGAACCTCCAACACCCTATCAGATAGGCACCAGATTTTTGGACTAGGAGTTTCAAGAAATGCAAGAGCATGTAAACAAATTGAAGGTCGATTGGGCAACTTATGGTTGCACAATCATGTGCGATGGTTGGACAAGTCCAACCAAACTGTCTATCATAAACTTCATGGCCTACTCAAGAGGGAAGTCGGTATTCCTTAAGTCTGTTGATTCTTCAGCTTGCATAAAGGATCATAAATATATTTACGGGCTACTGAAGGATGTAATCACGGAGGTTGGAGAGGAGAATGTTGTTCAAGTTGTGACCGACAATGGTTCCGCATTTGTCAAAGCAGGTAAGAAGTTAATGAACAAATACAATGTGTACTGGACGTCGTGTGCAGCAGATTGCATTGATCTAATGTTTGAAGAGATGGGGAAGAAAGAGCAGGTTGCTAATGTGATTAAAAAAACCAGAATGATCACGAATTATATTTACAACCATAACTGGTTGTTGGCAAAGATGCGAGAGATCACGAAAGGAGATATTGTTCGTCCTGGTGTCACCCGATTTGCTACAAACTATATTGCATTGGATAGTTTGTATGGTAAGATATTTACAGACTACAATAATGCAAGCGTCAGCGTGACTGATTGTCTTTTGAAGTATGGTAAAATTTATCACTTCTATTAGAAATATGGTTTAAAATAATCACTAAATATGATAGGTTTTTTAATAATAATAGGTGCAAATAAGAAATAAATTGAAGCAAATAAGATGAATATGATCTGAAAAGTTATGTTGTTGGACCCAAGTTCCTTACCTCCATACCCGTTATGGGACTCTTCGTGTGCCGCCACCCGATATCTCCCCCGTAGCTTTCAAAAATGCAAATCATGTTTGATCGAACATACGGGGTTCCATCACCCGCCGCAAACACACCATCCATAAAATAGGCGTTACGCGGACAATCATTAAGCGGGTCAAGAGGCATCGCCTGCAACCCGAACCCGTATTCACCTGCATCCATGTAAGTCTTAAAGTACCATGCATCAGTGGGATCCATGTAAGGCACAAACAACTCTGACGTAAACCCTTTGTACATCACATTCCTCAACTCCCCGGTATCCGGGTCCTGGACTCTAGCCTGAGACACAATCACACCCGCTCTCGCATCGGGTTTCACATGAAATTCCCAGTTTGCCCATTTCACCAAGTGCTCATCTTCCACAGTAAAACTTGGGCCATCGGGTTGCTCTATGGATATGGGGTTCAGTTTCAGGACTTGATTGGGCCCATGGGCCGACTGCCTATAGTCCGTGTTGGCGGCTTTTGGTATGGGAATGTTCTTGCCCTTATCCGAAATCTCCATCACTTGTTTGGTGTCCAAGTCAAAGAGCACGGTCAACCCTTCGATTGGTCTCATGTAGAAGTTCACAGTGTCCTTCATGGAGTAGCACTGCACCTTAATCAACCTCATGTGCTCCTCGGTCTCTCCATACCATCCCGAGGAAATCGGCAGACACGCCAGGTCCGCTAGATCAACCCCACGATCCATGATCGTGCGGTTGAACCTTGCATCGGCAAGCGGGGCCAACGTGGCCGTGATCATTTCCTCCAATGTCATAATCGGGTAACCGAAGTGGGGTCCGGTTTCTTGCATGGATACCTCACTCGTGCTGAGATCAACTGTCAGCACGTGCGACTCTCCCCCGGCCACACGTGCGACCACGGAGGCCTTTTGGGGGAAGAGCGGGTCGCCCTTTTTCCACCCGAGGACGAGAAGCTTGTCGGGCTCCTCGAGCTCGATAGAGTGGAGCGCGTAGGCGGAGGAGTACTTGAAGAGCGCGTGGGAGGAGAGGATGGTGTGGACTTTGTTGAGTTCTTGGATGGTGAGGGGGTCGAGAGGGTGGTGGGGGGTGTCGGCGGCGTGGTTGTGGTCGCGTGTGGGCTTGTGGAGGTTTTTGTTGAGTGGTTTGTACTGGAAGCGGTTCTTGGAGGCGCACCAGGCTGAGTTGGTGGTGCAGTCAAGAAGGTCAGCCATGTAGGGCGGCGCGTGAGGGAGGTGAGCCCAAGTGAATAGGAGGGCGAGTCCTACGAAGAGGAAAAGAAAGAAAAAGCGGAAGAAGTTTCTGGTTTCCATGGCTGAGTTTCAGTGGGTGTGTGAAGTAAATGGCAAGTTTATAGCTTTGATGGTTTTGTACGCATATAGCTATTATTAAGCTAGCAGAGCAGGGATAAGACTGATGAGAAGATACCAAATGTCTCACCAAGAAAAAAAGATTCCAAATAGAAAGAGAAGGACCTGATCCTCTGCCTGGCAAACTGTACCAGGCAATGTGCCTGACTTTTAATCCCAGTCCTTGAATAATATCTAATGGCTGATATTTTACCACATTTCTAAACTACTTCTTTTCCATTAAATAATATTAAAAAATTGAAAATAAGAAAAACAAAAACCCATCCCACCGCACCACCTCCCCAGTACGGCAGACCCACCTCCTCCCCTTTCTTTCTCTCTCTTCCATTCTCTCTCTCTCTTTCTCCAGATCGCAGTCCACATATCTTGATGGTGTAGGGCTTTTTCTTGTTGAAATTTTCCCACGCATTTCTTTTCTAAAACCCACTTCTTCAGTTTTTCTCCCTTTCTTGAATCTTCAATTTCATGAATGTGATGTATAATAAAGTAATAATGATATTAAACACCACTGCTTTGCAGATATTAAGATGAACTTTTTTTTTTCCAGCCACCATGCCCACATAAATTCAGAACTTCTCTGGATGTGATTCAAGAGGTTGAATATAGAAGAAGTGGTTTTTAGACCCAGGGGATTCGCTTACACCAGCGCCGTGCTGGGATAGAGAAAGAAAGGGAAGGAGGAGGGTGGTACAGTGGGCTGGGCTGGGATCATGGGTTTTTGGTTTTCTTATTTTTTTACTTTTTAATATTAATTTATTGAAAAAAGATCATTTAGAAATATGGTAAGATCTCAGCCATTAGATATTATTGAAGGGCTGTGATTAAAAGTCAGGCACATTGCCTAGTACAGTTTTCCTGGCAGAGGATCCGGGTCCGTAAGAGAATATGTAACGCACAGCATGACAAGTATGCCACATGTGCATAACTAAAACTAGGAAGTGTAGGAATTGGGAAGATATGAGATTTTGTTTTTTTTCTCGAATACTGTCAATATCTATATTTCACAAAATTAGTAATATACATAGGGATGTATATATATGTCGGAAGAAATCGGGCGTTGAAAAATGTAACGATTTTGTTAGTAGCTTAGAAAAATTTGGACTATTTTTTTTATTGTTAATTAATTTTGGAATAGATGCATAGATTATTCATGGTATCAAAGCAGGTTATCCACGTGATGCGTATAACGGTCACACGTAATCTCACGTCACTCAATATAAATTGTTCACGTGTTAGGCTTAAATGACGCCACAGGTGTGGAGATGTGTAGAGAAAAATTCCACATTAAAAATGTGAGAACCTTTCTAGTGGCTTATAAGAGTTTGATCTATTCTTTTCATTACCAATTAGTTTTTTAATGTATGCATAGATTCCTTCGGTATATACACAAACGAAAAGATTGTGTGCCTTTGAAGAACACAAAATCTACGTGTCCTAATTAATAAAAGAAATCTAGCTAATTTATAGATATCATTAATTATTTATCATAATAACTTATTAGCCATATCATTTTTTAGTAAAATGCAATGTTACTCCTCCAAAATCTAATGACCTTAATTTATTAATTTCTCTTTCAGTTTATGCTCCTCCAAACTATATAATAGAAAGATATGGCTAATAAGTTGGGCACTTCTCCGGTGTGGAAGAACAGTTGGAGGCACTTCTAATGTTGATGGAGCAGCTAGGCAGTTCTCCAGGGTGGAAGCTCGAACAGTGCGACGCGGGAGTGGCGCTGGTGGCAGCTTGGCTCTATTAGAGACAAGATAGAGAAAATGAGGAGGTGACCGGTGGTGGTCTCACCACCTGGTTCACCGGTATTTGCCGCCGGGCAAAGGAAATCCGAGAGAGAGAGAGAGAGAGAGAGAGAGAGAGAGAGAGAGAGAGAGAGAGAGGGGATCAATGGGTTGTCGAACATTGGGAGGTAGATGAGGTAGGGTGGTCTTGGTGTTGTTGACGGGAGAGTTGCAGACAAAAGAAAATAAAAAGGAGGAAAAACTTGCAGACTGCCAAATGAAAAAGGAGAAGAAAGAATGAAAAAAAAAAAAAAAAGTTGCAGTCTATAGACACAAAGGAGAGGAAAAAAGGGAAAAAATAAAATAAAAAGGAAGAAGAGAGGGGTGTGTTGGGAAGGATTTTATGGTATTTTTATAAGGCTTATTCATACCATTGCCCCCTGTAAGATACACTTTTTTTCACTTTACCCCCTGAAACTTAAATCCTCTCAGTTTGCCACCTTAACTTCAAACAGTTGTTGCAAAAAATCCTATGCCGTCAACTCTGTCAATTTTTCCGTTAAAAAAGCTGACGTGGCACCTGTATGGCATAGGTGGGACCCTTTTCTAGTTATGTAACATCCATACAGACACTAAAAATTATAAAAAATTGACATTAAGCTCGAAATTTGCAACGTCCCCTACTCATATAATCATATTTTTTATAATTTTTAGTGTCTGCATGGATGTTTCATAACTATAAAAGGGTTCCACCCATGTCATATAGGTGCCACATCAGCTTTTTTAATAGAAAAATTGACAAAGTTGACGGCATAGGGTTTTTTGCAACAACTGTTTGAAGTTCAGGTGGCAAACTGAGAGAATTTAAGTTTTAGGGGGTAAAGTGAAAAAAAGTGTATCTTACAGGGGGTAAGCCTTTTATAATAGGATAAATTTGTATATTCATTGATTAAGTGATAAGAGTGTGCAAAAAAAAAAAAAAAGCAGCACTCATTAGCAATCCCATTTTTCCTTCAGACAACGGTTGGGTTTCGCGCCATAAACATTGTCTTATTTACTTTCTGTGCCACCCAAATGGATAACAAAACGAAGACAAAGCAAAAACCAGAGGCTGAGCAGAGCTTCAAAAACCAATGGCCGCTCTAAGCATTGGCATCGCCACCACCAGCTCCGCCGTACTCACAAGGCCCAAAACGAGCTCTTCCAGGCCCATAAGAATCTCCTGCATTGGATGGGTACCCTTCAAACTCTGCTCTGCTTCTCAAATTTCATTGCAATTGCAACGCATACAATTTTCAATTTTCAATTTTTTTTTTTAATTTTTAATCCAAGGAAGGATCCAGAAGGTGTGCTCGGGCCGCCGCAGACCGGCCATTTGGCCCGACGAGAGTTCCAGAGACGGCTCGAAAGAGACTCCGAAGCTCGAGAAGCCTTCGAGCGCCAAGTGCTTGAAGAAAAAGAGCGCCGTAGAGCTCTTAGACAAGTAATTTGAGAATTGGGTTTTGAATTTTCATGAATTGGGTCTCTTTTTGTTGAATATATAATTTTTGGGGTTTTGTGTTTGTGATTGTTTTGTGTGGTTGTACTTTTGTTTGTTTGGTTTTAGTCTCGGGTGGCGCCAGATACTGCGGAGGAGTTGATCGAGTACTTTCTCAATACCGAAGCTCGGGAGTTTGAGTTCGAGATTTCGAGGTTGAGGCTACGGTTAGTGCTTTAAACCCATTTCTGTGTAGGGAATGCATGCCATTTATTTGAGGAAAAGCTTAAATGAATGAAAAGAAAATGATAGCAGCTCACCTTTTTATACATACATTATGTGTGTGTGGTTCTATGACATATACATAACTATATGCTATAGGAGGGGGGTGGGGGGGTAACATGTCCTCTACCTGTACTTTTTATTATTTAATTCTTTGCTTATTTATTGATATTTAATATTTTTCTAAGTTAGATGTGTTACACACTGGATGATTTTGAACCCTTAAACCCACCCTCTTCCACTTTTGTTCCCAAGGGGAAGGAAGTCCTATTAAGCTCGAAAGGGCATTGGCATTTACCATTTACTCTTTATATTGCACTCCAATTTACATTTTTAGTGTATTACTATTTGGTGTTTACTCTCTTAATGAGTATAATATATGTATACTTTTTTTTTGTCCGCAAACCTCTGCCTTGCTACTGAAAAACTTTTGTCCTAACATATGTATATGCAGATTGAACAAGGAATTTTTCTCACACCTACAATATGAGCTAGGTCAGCTTCGGTTTGCTGTATCAAAAACTCAGGTTCCTTACTGAAACTATACATTTGGGTCGATTCCTGCAAAAAGTTAATTGATAGATTGACAGTGTGCAAATATGCTGATGGGTTTACTAGGAAACAGAAGATAGATTGATTGAGCTGGAAGCATTGCTCAAAGCCCTGCAGGAAGGAACAGGTTTGATAAAGTTCACAAAATTTAGTGATAACGAGTTTGCATGCTTTCCTGCTTACTAAAACCTGCAATTCCTTGCTACATTTTCTGTTACAGAAGCGTATGATAAAATGCAAATTGACCTCATTAAAGCAAAGGAAAGTCTAACCAAAATCTTGACATCAAAGGATGTAAAAGCAACTGTATGTGCTGCTCTTTTCACTCAATCAAGCGTTGAAGTTAATATTTTTGTACTTTGTGTTGCTCAACTGAGTCAATGAATCTTGACAATGCAGCTTCTGGACATGGTTGAACGCAACGAACTTAATAGATCCTTGTTAACACTTCTTGATGAAAACATAGCAAATGCGCAGAAGGGTAACCAGGTAATTTCCTTGGAAAAGCTTCTTTCATATTGCCTGAGATAGTTTATCCCATGAATTTGTTTGTATTTCCCATCATAGTTTACCTTAACATGGCATTACTTTCTAGCTATGCAACAATTCTTATACTACTACCTAGGGTAGCAGATGTTCTAATGAAAATTAAAGCTAAACGTAAGGAAGCACTTTCTCTTAATTACATAACTCAACTGAAAAAGTGCAATTTAGTTCCTCCTCCTGTCACCACATTGCCCATTGATGAACACAAAGCTTAGTCTTGTATGAAGCAAAAACCTGCTTGGATGCTAACCTAGTACGCATAAGTTACACAAAGCTTTCTGTTTTGTTGGATTGGTCCACTCTTGTCTTGACACTTCGAATTGCTTGAGTTGGCCTTAGAAGAGCACATATAGAGAGGATTTAGAGGAGTACCAAGCAAGAGATTTGCTGTTGTAAAACTTAATTGAAGGTAACTCTGTTTTGGTATCTTCATTTTTACCCGAGTCCAACTTCTCATACAGGTAAAAATGTCTGTCCAAGTATAGCAGTCACTGGTCCACTTACCTGAAATACTATTAGTTCTAGTATAGTTGAAGAATTCTCAAAATAGATATACAAACACACAAAATTTACCTTTAAATCTTATTCAGTAACTGCATCCATAGTGAATTAAACTCTGAAGATCTGTATAAATGTTAATTTATGACTTGCAGAAGCAAGCAGCAGACTTCATGGAGAAGCTTCGTGGGGCTGTTCTCAAGTACATGACAGTTTAGTGTGGCGATGGTACATATTAAGTGTCTGATTAATCTTTTAGACGAAGTTGCAGTGACTTTTGATCTGTCCATATTGTGTTGCCACACTACATTCAATATATTATGTTCTTAGATTATAAAAAGAAAACTAAAATTGTAATATTGGGAATACTATTGTATCAATGCATGGTTTGACATGCAATAATATACATAAAGTGAGATATAATGGTAAAGTCATAAAGTTATCACCACAAGTATAACTGAGAGTTACAAAATATTTATTCCATATGAAATATAAACAAATAATAGTTAACATGTGGTAGGGTGAGATTGATTTATAACAATAAATAAAATAGGGCTCAATCAAGTGCTAAGTGTAATGTCATGATCTTTTAATCTGTATTCAGTGTACAATGTTTATGAAGGAGTCACATTCTTTTATTTACACAACATGGATTCTCATGTTATCCTTGTCATTCTTTTGACCTCTTCATGTTGTTTGCTGATAAATTCATAGAAATGTGAAACTAACAATGGATTTGAACCTTGAGTCCTTGAGAACCAGTGACCTGCGAAAGTGGTCACTGATTTGGAAAGCACTTGAACAGGGCATAAAGTAAAATGCAGTTCGATGTGTTGCACATAACTTTCTGATTTTTAACATATATGCCGGCTAATCTATCAAGTCTGTGCTTGAAAGTTGAAACTTGGAAGAGGAGTGTGCCTTAGTTTCCTCCCTCTATAATTAGCTACATGATCTGCTTGCACAAAAATCCAACCGCCAGGATTCGGTTGAGATTTAAGCCTGAGATATGTATGTCCTTTTTTTTTGGGTGGTTTTTTGGCTTTTTACGAAGTGCGGATCAAGTACATGCGTGTCACTGCTTGGCTAGGTAAGCTCGGGTAGAAAATTTGGGTGGAATGCACATGAATCTAATTTCATAACCAACTACAGAATCAACGAGCTGCAAAAAGCTAGAAACAGTGACTGAGAAAAGCATTCGGGGAACAAGTAACGAGAATGACTAAAAAGCCCATGGAAATTGATGGAAAATTATGTCACCATTCGGAGAAATGAGTCTTGCAGGAAAAGAAAAAAAAAAAAAGTCCAAAGAATTACATATGTAATTAGCTGATCTTGATATAATCTTTGCATATAAAATTATGCAAATTTCATAACCGTTGGTATATTTTATTTCTAATTGCCTCTGTTAGGTGGCACGTTTGGGTTGAGTTACAGTGATTAGTGACCTAGTTGGGTTTGTTCTCAAACGACGAGTCATAGACTTGCATAATGATAATATATCATCACTTATCTTTGTGTGCCTTTAGATGAAGGTAGGTTATGTTTTTGGTATAACTTAATATATAGTTATTAACTTAGTGGCCTCTCTCTATCATGGTCTGCAACTTGCTTAATATATAGTTATTATTGCTCTTGAATTAATTATTAATAATTTATATTTAGTTAGTGCCATGAATTGATGGAAGTTATCACTAATTTTAGTTATTATTCATGTAAGTGACAAAAGCATATTTTAGGAGGAAAATCCCACTAGTTAGACCATTTGACATAGACCAGTGCTTGTCGGGCAAATCTCACTCTGATTATGTTTCTGCCCCAAACCCTATTCAAATCAATGTAATAAAGTACATTAGGTGGGATCAGACCAAAAAAAAAAAGTACAGTAGGTGGGTGCTTTGGTGTTTAAAAGGGTTAGGCTTACATTTACTCTATACTAGGGGTGGGTTCGGATCGTTAACCGAACCGAAACCTCTAAACCGAAGACCGAACCGAACCCCTCCGGTAAGCCTCCACGGCAACCGAGACCGAGACCGAAAAGCCGGTAAACCGATGTTCGGTCAACCGAAGAATCCGGTCGGCTCGGCTCGGTTATGGGCCTAGACCGAACACATGTTGGGCCATGTTTTGGGCCACATTTTGGGCCATTTTTGGGCTTGACTCCATTCACTAATTTAGTATAATATAATAATATTATGGTTTAGGGTATTTTTAATTAGTTTATATATATTAAAAAACATATAAATTAAAATTATAGGGGTTTATAAATTTATATATGTTTTATATAAATTATAGAAATGTATTATATAAAATTATAAATTATTTATTAGAAATGTATTAGAAATGTATAAAAATGAATTATGTAAATGATTTGTTAAATATATTCGGTTCGGTTCGGTTTACCGACGGTTTAAGGATATG
The DNA here is from genome assembly GCA_003254865.1 of Dryas drummondii. Classification (NCBI taxonomy): domain Eukaryota; kingdom Viridiplantae; phylum Streptophyta; class Magnoliopsida; order Rosales; family Rosaceae; genus Dryas; species Dryas drummondii. The sequence goes on from QANW01001771.1 coordinate 2,279,694, forward strand.
GGAACCGGGACTGAGTCCGAACCTCCCGGTTCGGTAGTCAAACCGAACTTCCGGTACGGTTTTATTTCGGTACGGTTTTTTTCTGTATCGGTTGGGCCGGTTTCGGGCTCGGCCTCGGTTTTTCAGTCAACCCGACCCAGCCCTACTCTATACAGTAAATGAGAAGATGTGGATTCAAAGTGGAAGAAAACCGGTGAGCTTTATATTCCTTGCATCCAAACAGAGTGGAAAAAAGTAAAGAACAGAAAAGAGACTAAAGAGATAAAAAAAATAATAATAATAAAACAAAGACGGAAAGCAGCAGTAGAAGAAGCTAAAAGAAAAGTAGGCATTTGACCACTTTTCTGAGTTCTCTCTATATAATTAACTCTCATATCATACATGTCCTTCAATCCTGTCCATCACTATCCTTTCCTTGCAGACATGGCAAGACTTGGCCTTTCTTTAGTACTTCTCTTCCATGTTCTTTACATGTTTGACATAGCAGAGTCCACCACTGCCAGACACTCCAGCCCCACAGATTTCATCAAAGCATCATGCAGGGCCACTCGCTATCCTGCACTGTGTGTTCAATGCCTTGCAGGTTATGCAAGTGCCATTCGACAAAGTGAACGAAAACTAGCTCAAACTGCCTTGACAGTGAGCCTAGCCAGGGTGCGCTCAACTACATCTTTTGTAGCCAAGATTGTTGGAAATTTGTTGGAGTTCTTGTGAGTTGTGGCTGCTGAAAGGATGATAGAAACTTGCTTCAAGGCACGTTGAACAACACTTTCTTTCAGACAATATTTGCCCCCACTTCTTGTGTGTAGAGGGATTTGCAAATATGCCTTGTGGATACAATGAAGCCTAGTAAAAACTATTGTTTGTTAATGTCCTACACAACCAAAAACAAACCAAACACACAAATGGATATAACAAAAATACTCAAGTTTCACAAAGAACTAAAACTACATAAATTAGTTCTTTGTATTTGAATTTGGTGAAAAGATGGAGAATGAGATAATAGTTGTTTTTTCTGTAAAAAATTCTATAGAGAACTTCTCTTTTTATAATGAATCCAATGTGCCCTTTCTGAAATGGTATAGCAACCATTCACTTGAAATATTTATTCAAGAGGTATGATACCATTTGAATCATACCTTTTCATGAAAGGTTATGACTCTATGAATATAAAACACCTCTACAGAAAGTTTAGAAACCTTTCCCAAAGGACACATTGATTCAATTCAAATTACAAATATTTGAAATTATCTAACAATCCTCCACCATTTTCAAAATATAAAACGACTCAAATTTTAAAAACATTTAAAAACTTACTTGAGCAATTTCTTGAAAGCGTTGTGCATAAATTAAAGTGTCTTTTGGACTTGAACTTTAACTTAGTGAAAACATATCAAAGTTAATCAAGATAGAGAAGTAGCATTGCTTTGAACTTTCGATCTTATATGATTAACCGGACATATTTCACACACAAAACTTTGCAACCCCTTTTGTGTGTTTATAAACCGACACGTGGATTGGCCTTGTGTCTATACCCACTTTCATGCGTGCTCTAGTGACAAGTCCTTGTCTCATAGGAAGCGGCACCACCTCCTACACGCATATAGGTAGACATGTAGTACCCCTGTAACTCAAGTACTTTCAGTCATATCTATTAAGAGTTGTAACTCACCCTCTTTCATACATTACAGGTACCAAGCACTTTAACCTTGGATGGAAAAATAATTAGAGTGTGTCATTCAAAATGACAACACTAAATGCTTGCGATTACAATCATATGATGTACTTTGCTCATTGAACTCAAAGACTTGATGTTTCAAGAGTTCGAGTTGAGTTTCCACCATTGGTAATCATATAGGAGTGGACTTTAACCCCATCCCTTTTGATGTCTTCCACACCATATCCCTTGCAAGTCCTTTGGTTAATGGATCAGCCAAGTTTTGACATGATCTTACAAAATTGATGGTTATAACTCCATCAGTAATCATTTGCCTCACAGAACTATGCCTTAGGCCAATATGCCTAGATTTACCATTATAAACTTGACAATAAGCCCTTGATAGTGTTGCTTGACTATCACAATGAATAGAGATAGGAGGCATTGGTTTAGACCAAACTGGAATCTCTATTAATAAGTTTCTTAACCATTCGGCTTCTTTACTACAAGAAGCCAAGGCTACAAATTCGGCTGCCATGGTGGAGTCCGATATGCATGTTTGTTTCTTTGAACCCCAAGATATGGCTCCTCCACCGAGTAAAAAAATCCAGCCACTTGTAGACTTATGATCTTCAAAATCATTTATCCAATTGGCATCAGTATATCCTTCTAATACATTAGGATATCCACTATACCAAATTCCATAATCCAAAGTACCCTTTAGATATTTAAATATTCTTGTAATTGCATTCCAATGCAATTCACTAGGACAACAAGTAAATCTACTTAGTTTACTCACTGCGAATGCAATATCCGGCCTAGTACATGTCATTGCATACATTAAACAACCAATCATTTTAGAATATTCTAATTGATTCACAGCCCTACCTTTGTTAGGATATAACTTTATATTTGGATCAAAAGGTGTTGATACTGGATTTGAATCAAAGAAATTGAATCTCTTTAGTATCTTTTCTATGTAATGTGATTGTGTCAACATCAATCCATCATTACATCTTTTGATTCTCATGCCAAGAATTACATCGGCGCTGCCCATATCTTTCATATCAAAGCTTGATGACAAAAATTCTTTTGTTTTGTTTATAGATTCCATATCCGTTCCAAAGATTAACATGTCATCCACATACAAGCAAATAATTACTCCTTTATCTTTTTGAAACTTACTATAAACGCATTTGTCTGATTCATGTATCCTAAAACCATTGGATACAATCACTTTATCAAACTTTTCATGCCACTGCTTTGGCGCTTGTTTTAAACCATATAATGATTTAACCAATTTACATACCTTGTGTTCTTGTCCAGTCATGACAAAACCTTCGGGTTGGTTCATGTAAATTTCTTCATCCAATTCACCATTTAGGAATGCAGTTTTAACATCCATTTGGTGAATCTCAAATTTGTATATAGATGCTAATGCAATTAGCATTCTTATAGTTGCAGTTCTTGCAACTGGAGCATAGGTATCGAAGTAGTCTATGCCTTCTTTTTGTGTAAAGCCTTTGGCAACTAACCTTGCCTTGAACTTGTCAATAGTTCCATCTACTTTCATTTTCTTTTTAAAAATCCATTTACACCCTATAGGTTTTGAACCAGGGGGTAAATCAACCAACTTCCATGTTTGGTTTCCCATGATCGAGTCTATCTCATCATTTATTGCTTCCTTCCAGAAAGCAGAGTCTTGAGATTTCATGGCTTCCTCAAATGTTAGAGGATCTGACTCTACACTTGGTGTAATCATAGTTTGTTTACTATGAGAGTCTCTTGTACCCTCGACAAGGTACACGATAAAATCTGGACCAAAGGATTTTTCAGTCCTTCTTCTTTTGCTCCTTCTAGGTTCAAAAGATTCTTCATTATCAATTGGTGGTGTTTCAGTTGATGGTGTTTCAAAAAGATTTGGTAAAATATTTCTATTCCTTTGTGGATCCTCCACCACTTCATTCGTATCCTTTAAAATAGACATGAATCTATTTTCACAAAATTCAGCATCTCTAGATTCAGAGTCTATCTCATCATTTATTGCTTCCTTCCAGAAAGCAGAGTCTTGAGATTTCATGGCTTCCTCAAATGTTAGAGGATCTGACTCTACACTTGGTGTAATCATAGTTTGTTTACTATGAGAGTCTCTTGTACCCTCGACAAGGTACACGATAAAATCTGGACCAAAGGATTTTTCAGTCCTTCTTCTTTTGCTCCTTCTAGGTTCAAAAGATTCTTCATTATCAATTGGTGGTGTTTCAGTTGATGGTGTTTCAAAAAGATTTGGTAAAATATTTCTATTCCTTTGTGGATCCTCCACCACTTCATTCGTATCCTTTAAAATAGACATGAATCTATTTTCACAAAATTCAGCATCTCTAGATTCAGAGTCTATCTCATCATTTATTGCTTCCTTCCAGAAAGCAGAGTCTTGAGATTTCATGGCTTCCTCAAATGTTAGAGGATCTGACTCTACACTTGGTGTAATCATAGTTTGTTTACTATGAGAGTCTCTTGTACCTTCGACAAGGTACACGATAAAATCTGGACCAAAGGATTTTTCAGTCCTTCTTCTTTTGCTCCTTCTAGGTTCAAAAGATTCTTCATTATCAATTGGTGGTGTTTCAGTTGATGGTGTTTCAAAAAGATTTGGTAAAATATTTCCATTCCTTTGTGGATCCTCCACCACTTCATTCGTATCCTTTAAAATAGACATGAATCTATTTTCACAAAATTCAGCATCTCTAGATTCAATCACGGTATTGACCCCTATGGAGTCATTAGGTTGTATGACAAGAAACCTATAGCCTTTGCTATGTGCTGCATATCCCAAAAATATGCATTCAATAGCTTTAGGTCCTAACTTCTTTATTTTTTGTTCGGGTAACCTTACAATTGCTCTACACCCCCAAACTCTAAGATAACTTAGATTTGGTTTTCTTTTGAACCATAGTTCATATGGTGTGACCTTTAGTTTCTTGGTAGGAACTCTATTCAAGAGATGGCATGCCGTTAGCATTGCCTCTCCCCAATAACCTTTACTAAGGTTTGAATTCAACATCATGGCGTTAACCATTTCCACAAGAGTCCTGTTTTTCCTTTCTGCCACACCGTTTTGTTGTGGTGTATATGCAATAGAAGTTTCATGCACAATTCCAACGGATTCACAATAAGATGGAAAATGAAATTCACCACCTCTATCGGATCTAAGATACTTGATTTTTGTTTCACAAAGGTTTTCTACCTCATTCTTAAAAATCTTAAATTTTTCTAACACTTCATCCTTAGTATGCATAAGATAAACATAGCAAAACCTACTAAAATCATCTATAAAAGTAACGAAATATTTCTTATTTCCTCTTGTGGGTGTACTATGCAGATCACAAACATCACTATGAATAAGTTGCAATAAAGTAGAAGTTCTTTCTATCTTAGGAAAAGATTTTCTAGTAATCTTGGTATGCAAACATGTAACACACTTATCATTCAAATCATTCACATGCTTTGGAATCAAATCAAGATTAGACATATCATTTATCTTTTTAATATTAATATGACCTAATCTATTATGCCATAAAGATAACGAATCAAGCATATAAACAGAACCAATAGAAATTTTATTGAGATTGAGTTTGAACATTCCATTATACATATAACCTTTTCCAACAAAGGTCCCACCCTTGGTCAAGATAAATTTATCTGACTCAAATACTAACTTAAAACCAAATTTGTTGAGAAGACTTCCAGAAACCAGATTCTTTCTAACATCTGGAACATGATAAACATCATTGAGAGTAAGCACCTTTCCGGATGTGAACTCTAGTTCTATTGTGCCTTTTCCCTTAATAACAGCAGTAGAAGCATTTCCCATGTAGAGAACATCGGCTTCCTCATTTGGCACATAAGTCTTGAACATTTTCTTGTCCATGCACACATGCTTGGTTGCCCCAGAATCGACCCACCAAGCATCATTGTCTTCCATCATATTGATTTCAGAAATCATAGCAACACATTTGTCTTTGGAGTTTGACTCTTGTTGTTTCTTGAGATGACGACAGTCTCTCTTGAAATGGCCTGGTTTACCACAATGGAAACAACTTCCTTTCGTCTTCTTTGTGTTGTGGTGGTCTTTGTTGAAATTTCCCTTCCTCTTTTTGTTCCCTTGGTGGTTGTTGGATTGTTTAGATCCATTCTCCATCATATGAACCTTTGAGGATGAACCATCATCAACTTTCTCTCGGACCCTACACTCTTCCTCAATTCGAAGGTGTTGTCCCAATTGTTCTATGGTGAGATCCTCCTTCTTGTGTTTGAGGTTCTTCTTGTATTCCTTCCATGAAGATGGTAATTTCTCCATAATAGCGGAAACAAGGATAGACTCATCCATAGACATTTTGTATTGAGAAAGTTGGTTATGCATGTGTATAATCTCATGAAATTGCTCAATAACATTTCTATCATCAGTCATTTTATAATTGAAGAACTTTGAAACAAGGAATTTCTTACTTGTTGCGTCTTCAGTCATGTATTTAACCTCAAGTGCATCCCAAATTTCCTTAGAGCTCTCCATCTCATGGTAGATGTCAAACAAGGCATCGGTCATAGCATTGCAGATGTGTCCCTTGCAGATGTAGTCGTCTTGATCCCACTTGATACGTTCACGTTGTGCAGCAATAGACTCATCATCATTTTCCTCAGGCCTTGGAGTAGTCAGCACATATACCACTTTCAAACTTGTAAGAAGAAAGTGTAGTTTCTTTTGCCAACGTCTGAAATTCCCTCCTTCAAACCTCTCAAGCTTCACGAAATTAGAAGTAAAATCCTTCATGGATGACATAGCCACAGCAGATATATTGTCTGAAAATTGTTGGAAATTTGTTGGAGTTCTTGTGAGTTGTGGCTGCTGAAAGGATGATAGAAACTTGCTTCAAGGCACGTTGAACAATGCTTTCTTTCAGACAATATTTGCCCCCACTTCTTGTGTGTAGAGGGATTTGCAAATATGCCTTGTGGATACAATGAAGCCTAGTAAAAACTATTGTTTGTTAATGTCCTACACAACAAAAAACAAACCAAACAAACAAATGGATATAACAAGAATACTCAAGTTTCACAAAGAACTAAAACTACAGAAATTAGTTCTTTGTATTTGAATTTGGTGAAAAGATGGAGAATGAGATAATAGTTGTTTTTTCTGTAAAAAATTCTGTAGAGAACTTCTCTTTTTATAATGAATCCAATGTGCCCTTTCTGAAATGGTATAGCAACCATTCATTTGAAATATTTATTCAAGAGGTATGATACCATTTGAATCATACCTTTTCATGAAAGGTTATGACTCTATGAATATAAAACACCTCTACAGAAAGTTTAGAAACCTTTCCCAAAGGACACATTGATTCAATTCAAATTACAATATTTGAAAATTATCTAACAAAGATGACCAAAGTTAAGGGGATTAGGCCTAGGGAGTACAGGGCTGTGAAGGACTGCATAGAGAACATGGGTGATGGCGTGGACCGGCTTGGCCAATCGGTTAGGGAATTAGGCCATGTGGGTCGATCGGTTGGTCAGGAGTTCATGTGGCACATGAGCAATGTGCAGACTTGGGTGACTGCTGCACTCACTGATGAGAACACTTGTCTTGATGGGTTCTCTGGTCGTGTTATGGATGGAACTATAAAGACTGCTATAAGAAGAAGGGTCATGAATGTGGCTCAGGTCACCAGCAATGCACTAGCCCTGGTTAATCGCTTTGCTGCAAGACACCGGGCGGCCACAGCAGCCAAAGAGCCTTAGATCTGATGATACAAAGAGAGCTGGTAGTTGTATGTAAATGTGGCATGGTATTAGTAAGGTTAATTAGTGCCTGCTGGCCTAGATTTTGTGTTAGTCTTATGCTTGCTAGTTGATGTGTAAAATGACAATCTCTTAAGTAAGTTTTGTGCCAAGCTTTTGTTTGTCTTGTGTAATATACAGCCTCTGTTTGTTGCTGTCAAATTATAATCAGTCATCAATGGGAACTGTCTCACTCAAAATGGAAGAACATCCCCCATCTGGATTGCCCTTTTGGTTTACATAAAGAGAATGATAGAAACTAAAAGGAACAACGAGTTGAACATTGTAGCCTAATTGAGTTACTATATAATGAATTGTAGAGAGCATCTCAACCATGCTATTGAAATGACCTTTCCAATTTGCTTTTTCTTGTAAGTTTGGCAGTATGAATGAAAAACGTTTTCAACATATTGTGTGTTCGATATGAACTGACAGTGACCACTGAGATTTATAATACTTGAATCTTGATGCATCACCTTATCAATTTCCTGCAACAGGAAAAAGAAAATTACATTGCAATAGAAAACAATCAACGTTGTTCAAGAACTTAGAAGAAAGGAAAATAAATAACTAAATAACAAAATGCCCATAAAGAATAGGAGGGTGGCTATGTCACAGAAGATGCTCTTAAAGAACTTTGTAAAAGCTGGTGTTTTGTTGAGGGTTTTCTTTGAAGTTAGGGTACCCTTTTGTTGCAATGATGTATACTAGTTGCTGCTTGTCTATCGAACGATATTAAAATCTTCACTTGCAGAGAAAAAGAAAAAGGGAAAATTTGAGGCAAATGACTCCAACTTGTGTGTCGGAGTCAGATCAGGATTCCCCTTTCAAAAGTACATCTGTTAGGACTAATACTTCACTTAAGCCTCAAATGAGGCTATTTCGTCAATTTAAGCCAAACCTCCGTTTTTAGGGGTAAAATGGTCACATTAAAAGATAATTAAAAAAATTATAAAATTAATTGTTTAAAAAAATTATACTCTCCCTCCCCCACCCCGAGCTCCCTCACTCACTCTGACGACCTCCCTTCTCTCTTTCTCTCTCTCTCTCTCTCTCTCTAAGGGTGAAGGAGGAAGGGTCTGCTCCTCCTTTTTTTTTTAAGTTTGTTTTTAATTTATTTTCTTTTAGTTTTATTTTTATAAATATTTTAACAGTGAGAAATGTCAATTTTGTCCTTAAAAATTGATCACATGCATGACACATGATCAATTTTTGACATCAAGTGAACGTAATAGATTTGATGGAATAGCCTCATTTGAGGCTTAAGTGAAGTATTAGTCCTAACATATACTTTTAAAGGGACAGTACTGATCTGGCTCCAATACACAAGTTAAAGTCTTTTTTCTTAAATTTTCCCAAAAAAAAAAAATCTATATGTTTCTGATGTCTTGAAGATTAGTTAGAGTTGTAACTTCTTTTGATAATATTCTTGTTAGTTTATTGGATATTCTTGTCAGTTTATTGGGTGATCAATATCTAATACACAGAATTAGCATACAATTTTCTAGAATTTCTTTATAAAAGCATTTCATGATAGAAATATTCTAGTGCCTTATCATCTGCACGACAATCATCATGAATGTCTTTGTGATAATTAGAGCTAGGGATGGCAAAAATCCCCGCGGGAGCGAAGTGCGGATGACAATCATCAGGGATGTCGTTGTGATAATTAGAGCTAGGGATGACAATCATCATCAATGCCTTATCATCTGCACGAAGTGCGGATCAAGTACATGCGTGTCACTGCTTGGCTAGGTAAGCTCGGGTAGAAAATTTGGGTGGAATGCACATGAATCTAATTTCATAACCAACTACAGAATCAACGAGCTGCAAATGCTAGAAACAGTGACTGAGAATAGCAGTCGAGGAAACGAGAATGACAAAAAAGCCTATGGAAATTGATGGAAAATTATGTCATCATTTGGAGAAATGAGTCTTGTAGGAAAAAAACAAGTCCAAAAATTAGCTAATCATGATTTAATCTTTGCATATTTCAAAACCGTTGGTATATTTTATTTCTAATTGCCTCTGTTAGGTGGCACGTTTGGGTTGAGTTATAGTGATTAGTGACCTTGTTGGGTTTTGTCACACCCCAATCTGTGATTAAGAATTAACTTCTACAACCAGAATATGATGGAAAATAATAAAATAAAAGAAGAAAATTGTATACTATTAACATTCCACACTGAATTCAAGCTTAGTTTACAACACACAACATGTCTCAGTAACTTAAGTTTAACAGAACTTTCAAAATAAAATGAAACTAAACTTTAAAGTCTGTTCACACTTATTTACACAAACTTCTTCTTGTTATTTATTCTAAGAGTTCTAATCTTAAGTGTTTGAACCTACAAAGTCTATAAGAGGGTGAGCTCTAACTAATGGCTCAGTATGGACATTCAACCTTAACATTACAAAGTTAATTATACTGAAGCTCAATGAAACATACAACATGAAGCAGATAATATATATATATGTATATATATAATAATCTTATGGATAAATGAATGTTATGCTACACTTCCTTAATAATACCTTGAAAATTAAATTGCAACACCTCTTCACTTTAATCTGCAATTAAAGTGCAAGGCATCCTAATTTTGATATGCAATCGAAGGTCTCAATGCGCCTTGGGAAAATAGATCGTTTTATCTATACGCAACGGAAATGGCTTCACTTCTCATGCACACTACAAAATTTAAATTTAACTCTCATCCCTTCTCACCATCATAATCTTCATTTCTCAATGAATCATACTTCACATTCAAATAAATGCACATAATTATATATAATAATTAACTAATTCATATCTTGCTCAAATAATTAAAATAATTCATATAAATCACATATTAGTACACATATTGCATTTTTCAACAAAGACTCCATATAATCAAATTTGTAGTTTAAGGTTCCCTAGATCCCCCTACCTCGAATACAAACTTATTCCGCTGCTAGAAATAGCCTCGTGTCTCCGAACCTAATTCCGTACAAAAAAACCACAATTAATTACGGAATCAAAGTCACTCACACTCTAATTCTAGTGTTTGTAGTGAAAACACTAAGTTAGGGGTCTCGGATCGTAAAACAGAGACCACCATTGGACTCGGAATCAAAAATGCAGTGGGGAGGGGCTTTCCCCGGCCACCGGAGCCGCCGCATGCGCCGGTGGTGGCTGAGGCACTGTTCATGATCTTCAACCTCCAGCCCAAATTTTCCTTATTTTTTCTCATATTTGGCTCGCTATTTACCCTATCAAACCTTCAAAAAATTGAGAAAACTTATACTCGTTTTAAATCTCTGCAACTCTTCTTTACAACCATACAAAGAGCACACAAAACGGAGTTCTACAACTCAAGATATGTGGTCTCAAAGTAGGCTACCCGAAAACTGCCAAAAATTGCAGAAAAATGACAGATTTCCCAAAATTCATCCAACTTCAATTCTCACCATCCAAATCAATTTTTTAGACTTCTAAAACATATTTAAAGACTCCAAATCAAATACCCAACTTCAAATCAACATAGAATTCAAAATCCACATAAAGAACATAAATCCCAAAATCTGAAAATTGATCACTACACCCCAACCCGAAATCCTTTCTTTCTTTCCTTCAACTTCTATGGTATTTGTGCTTCAATAAACAACTCTAGAAACTATATAAACCTCACCAAAACAGAAATCAAAACTCAAAATCGAAATCACAGAAAACAGAGCATCCATGGAAACTGAAAATTACCTTCTCTTCCTTTCCTTGCTTTCTCTTTCTCCTTCTCTAAACCCTTCTCTCTCTATCCTTCTTTGTTGCTCTTCTCTCTCTCTCTCTCGGGTTCTCTTCTTCTTCCTTTCTCTTTCTTTCTCTCGGGTTCTCTTCTTTCTTTTCATTTCTTCTTCCTTTTTTTCTTCTTTTTCTCGGGTTGGCTGGGTTCCTGCTAGCTGGGTTCTTGTTTTGGTGTTCTAAGCTAAGTTTTAATACAACCCAGCCTTACAACACCACAAGCACACACCACTGCCACCGAAACACACACACCGCCTAACTCACACACAATACACAACACCGCCCAGCCACCTTTTGTTAAACCAATCAAAAGCTTATTCTAAAACAACTAAGAAGTGTAGAAGCTGCTGGGTTTTTTTAAAACAGCCATTTAAAAAAAAATTATAAACATAATATAATTATAATTAATTTACACTAATTAAACAAAATTTTATTTAATAAAACTAGGTTATTACTGGTTTGTTCTCAAACGAACGAGTTGTAGACTTGCATACTGATAAAAGAGGGCTGCAATTTGCACACTTTTTTTTTTTCTTTTTGCACACCCTTTTGTAAAAAAAAAAAATCAAAAATCAAAGGAAAAGACACATCTCTCATTCTCACACCCAAAAACCAACTCCATTTTCTCTCTTTTGCACACCCCATCAATAGACTAAAAAAAAAAACACACACACCCAACCCTTTCTTCTCCCTCACTGACCCATGCAGCCCTTCCCTCATCAGCCCTTTCCTCACCCAGCCACACCCACCCAGCCCTTCGCCCCCTCATTCGACCACTAAGAGCAGCACCTGAGCCCCACCCTTCCCTCCTCTCTCTCTTTTCTTCTCTCCTCCCTCCCTCCCTTTCTCTCTCTGCTTTCTCCTTCGTTCGGCACTGGTCTGCCAAAAATTTGAGTTTCCTTCGGCAGCCACCCATCGAACATCCACAACCCATTCGACAAGTAGCCGCCGAACATCCACGACCCATTCGGCATATAGCCGCCGAACCAGCTGCGATTTTTTTGTTGGCAGTGGTACTTCGTTGTGGTTGCAGCAGTTTGAGGCGCGATGTTGCAGNTCATATGTTAATTACCTCAATTTTCAATGTAAGTAGCTACTTTAAATATTGAAGCATCAGTGGCTGAAAAAAAGAAAAAGAAATATTGAAGCATCGAGTAAGTAAAAACATGGTCCATTTCCAAGTCTAACAAGGTCATCATTAATTATGATCAGTCTAAAATTTTTCATTTGTACAAAGCTAAAATATTGATGAGCTACAAATTACAATATCTACGATAAAAAAAAAAATAAAAAAATTACTATCGCTTGTGCATAGAGATTAGTATGCAATATACAGATACTATAAAGAGTGTACTTTTAAACCTAGGATCACCTTACATTTATTGTCTTTTGGGATATCCTAGGGTTTAAAAAGTACTCTTTATAGTATCTAAGTATATTACATACTACTCTCCAAATACTCTCTCGCGTTCTTGTCATCGTTTCCTTTTGGGCTTCAAAGATGTATAACTCATTATGCCAAATGAAGGCAAAGTACCACGCACTAAACTCTTGACCCAAGCACACGGAACACAAACCAAGCTGAATTTCAAAACAGATCCACATTTTGCTTTCTCGAATAGTTAACAGGCACAAAAAAGACCATTTAAAAGAACAAGCATAACCAACCATTGGAGATATTCAAAATCTTCGACACAGCTAGCAAAGCATTCTGCTTGATACATACATTTGTAATGACCAAAAAACAAAGAGACATACATTTGTCCAGCAGACGTTGAGCACAGAGGTCCTCATCTTTCTGTAATAATCTCCAACCTGCCCACCTTCTAAACTCACCAACTTATAACCAACTTGTTGAGCTCGTATCTATTATGTAACAGGAATACTTCTCACTTATTGCCTTTAGACAACAATATGATGAACCAGACGACAAACATTTGAATAAGCTGAACCAACCAGCTGTACAGGTAAATCCTAACTAGATTACAAAAGGAGGGCAAAGCAGACATTCTTCTTTTGACTGCAAAGTTTGATTCATTTTGGTGTAATCGGTGCTTGCAAAATTATACAATGCAACAAACCAGGACAAGGAAAATAATATGGTGAACCAGGCGTCAAATATCCAAAGAAGCAAAGACCAACCAGTACAGAGAAGGTCTAACTGGGTTACAAAAGGAGAATAATATTTCATCACACAATCCAACATAACAGGATAAGAAAATACAGTTCATCAAGTGATGAATACTTCTAATACAGAGTAGTCCCAACTGGATTACAAATGGAGCATAATGTAGACAGATACTTCCTGACTATAATATATATAGATATTTCTCAATTGATGAATATGTCTCGACTGCGAGGTCCTCGTGACTATGATGTTGGCTTAAGAACTTACCTGTTCCAAAAGTTCAAAAATAAACAAATAACAAAACTTGATCAGATATTCGATCTAGAACAGCCAACCAAAAACAAAAACAAAATAAGGATGAAAGAGGATGAAAAAAAAAAACCATTAGAGTCTAGTAAAGCAATAGTAAGTTCCAAATAAAGGACCAAAAACAAAAACCTCGCATGAAGGTAGAATACATATGCACTCCAGTTACATCAATATGTGTATGTGTAACATTTTTAAACACTTTCTTTAATCTTCAGATAAATATACCGGATCTCATTTATGTCTATTCACTAATTTTGGTTTTACTATATTTATTGCAAAATAATAAGGGCATCGATAGAAAGAAAACTAGCTATTTCTACACCAGCCAAACAATCCACATTTCATGTGTTGCATGTGGTAAGTCGATCAAATGACCCACTTCAATTTGCATTTCGGGTGTTGCATGTTGTAAGTCGGTCTAGATTGACATTCAAAGCAATGTTTAGAGATCCTGTATATTCAGCCAGTTGATTGGTCGACAAAGGATGAATCTGTTTATAATCAGTTTACAGATCCTCCTTTCCTCTACTCTCACTATTCATGTGCAGATCTAATTTATAATCAGAATGGTTATCTGGGTAAAACTAAAAGGCCATACCTTATCCAGGACCACAAAACTGCATTATAAGTGCACAGTTTAAAAACAACGAATACGCACATCCATGCATACATAATGTGTAACACTTTCTATATTCTTCATAGAAATATATCCGATCTCCTTTATTATTTATTTACTAATTTGGTTTTAATTTATTTATTGGAAAGGACATTGCTAGAAAGAAAACTAATAAATGAGAGTTGAAGCTGAGTTTCAACTTGCATTCAGAAAACTTTGTACCACTAGCCATTTCTACAGCAGCCAAACAAATCCACATTTCGGGTGTTGCATGTTGTAAGTCGGTACAATTGACCCACTTCAATTTGCAACTCAGGTCTAGATTGGCATTCAAAGAAATGTTTAGAGATCCTATATATTCAGCCAGTTGAATGATCCAAAAAGGATGGATCATTTTAAAAGCCCTAAATTGTATGAACATGATTTTAGAGCCCCTAACAAAAACTACCAATTTTTTTAAAGCAAACAATCACATAGGTTCAGATGCAAGTGTGTGTGTGTGTGTGTGTATATATATATATTAATGAATACTTGAGGTTGAGATGGACATTTAAAGCAATGTTTAGAGATCATATTCAACCACAGTTGATCATTCCAACAGGATGGATCAGTTTCAAAGCCCTAAATTGCATGTCGTCAGTCAGTCCAATTGACCCAATTCAATTGGCAGTTTTATGTCTAGACATCAGGAATCAAAGAACCAAGGATCAGAGAATAAAGTAGCAACCCAAAGATCATAGAAATAGTAGCAATATCGAAAGGGGACCTGTAACTAAAGTAGTTAGAAAACAGTAGGTACCCAAAGATTAGAGAAAACAGTAATAACTAGATGGTTGCATTAAATTAATCAGTAGCGAATATTGTAAATATTTTTCTCCTTAAATGCAAGCTGTACTTGTAAAAGCAGAAATATTCATGACATGATAAAGCCACGCACAAAAGGGGACCTGTAACTAAATTAAAATAGCCAGTTCTTTGTTTCCCAGAATATATACAGGTGCAGCCAAGCAGAGGGGAAGGAAATCTCAAAAATTTAAATGAGTAAAGTAAAACCCAAATTTATGTAGTCATCAAATCCTACTAGCTATTTCTACAGCATAAAAACAATCCACATCTTGGGTGTTGCATGTTGGATTGGTCCAAACATGAAGTAAATTAACGAACCACTAGCTAACTGAAATTCCATTTAAACATTAAGGAAAATATAAAATTATATTGATCACAGACTGGTAATTTTTAGTTCACACAAGATTCTGTATAATTAAAGAAATTAAGGAATATCAATTTATTAAAATCATCAGCAGCGTATGAGTAAAATGTAGTTTTCCATGCTAGAGAAAACATATTACTCAATACTGAGGCACCAACCGAGCATGCATAAACATAATTAATCAGCAAAATGAACTTACCGGGAGAAAGCAACCAAGAAGTGAAGCAGACAAGATACGAGACCGCTCCCGTTTTACATGGTTATCAAAGATGCGACTACTAAGGATTTCGACGTCCCATTTCGAATCACAGTCCCGTTTTGAGAATTCTAACGTTATGACATAAAAGCGCATGAACTCGGCCTCATTCTCACCCATCCACTCACAATACTCTGCTCTCATGAAACAGGCCATAACAAGGCAGATTTTTCGACCTCCGAGATTGACAAAACTATACTGGCATGGTCTGAAAATATCAAGAGGAAACTCACCATGATAATCTGGCAGCTTCAGAGCTTTGATAGTCTCCATAGCATCACTGTGCATGAGGTAGACTACTATAGGCGAAGTTTGACGCCATTGATAGGTAAACAGTAGGCAATGAGCACCACCATCATACACATCCAACACCGTTAAAGCTTGCCTTCTATAGGGAAAAGGGCGACCTTCGAACATAAAAGGAGGAGAGATTAGGGTCCATGTTCGGCTACAAATGTCGAATTTGTAATGGCGCGAACGATTTTGAGTGGAGACAATGATGCAAGTGCGGGAAAATGCATAAGAGAAGTGCTGAGCTGCTGGGTCACTGTATTGAAGGAGACCTGAGAGAAATGGAGGTGAGGGCAGGGGCGACCATTTCCCATCTGCCGGGTCATATACCTCGAAATATGGCTTCTTACAGAACTTAGTGGGCGGAGAGGCGAGAGCATAGAGTTTCCCGAGCATCTCCACCAGCAAGGGTCCAGATTTCCCTGCTTGGAAACTCTCAAATTTTTGGCCCTCGATTTTGGGATCTGGATCCACGGTTGTATCAGTTTCGAACACATAAATTTCTTTAGTGGGAACTTCTTTGGATCGGCCAGGAAATCGGTTAGGATATCTGGGGTGGGGGTCGGGGGTGCTTTTCCTGCCTCCGCCGAAAAGGATTTTGGAGCCGAAGAGACCGCAACCCACAGAGAGGGGAAGATTGTCCTCGTCGGCCATATAAGCCACTTGCCGCAATTCACTACCATCTCCTTTGGGTTTTGAGGAGCAACTGTGGCATCTGGTTGTTGGATTAGGGTTAGTGCAGGAGCATGATAACAAATCCCTCAATTTCATGGTATGGATAACGTAAGCAGCCTCATTTAGATGATTGTACTCGATGCTACATATGTATAGGGACTGATTATCAATCTTCGAGCTTGCTTGCACGGCAGCCATGGCTGTCTTCCTCCCAAGTGCTATCGCTATCGCTATCCCCCAATCCCTAAGCCCTAGCTAGATTGCTTTTCAATTTCTCAAAGCACCCTAGGCTTTAGCCTGCGATTTATGTTTATACCCGTTATTGGGCTACAGCGCCAGGTAGCCCATGAGTCCAGATCTGAGAGCCAGCCTTGAACGCTGAACAGAGGGAACTGGGGATTTTGTTTATGTTATAGCCCATTAGTACAAACGTACCGAACCCACGTTTCCTTTATTATTTACTTTAGTTTGTTACAGGGTTAATTACAAATATATACCTCAACTATACATCACTTATCAGTTGGGTACCTCTGGTTTAAAAACTTTCATTAGAGTACATCAACTTATGTTTTTTGTCAATTGAATACCTCCGTTAGTCTGACCGTTAAATGCCTACGTGGCACAAGCGGACCCACCACTAAACGTTGACTTGTCTTTTAAAAAAAGCCACGTGGACAAAAATTTCTAAAAAAATCAATAAAATCCTTAAAATTATATAAAATTGAAAAAAAAAAAAAACAAACGAAGCCAGGCCCGGCCTCACCTCCCCACCTAGCCCCCTCATTCCCCCTTCCTCCCCCACCCTTCCNAATCCCCGCCCATCCCTCTGCCACCCAACCCCAGCCAGCTCCATCGCACCCCCCCACCCCAGCCCGCCCCTATCTTGCCCAACCCAGCCTCTTCCTCTTCTCCGACGCCCTTCACCCCCAATTTTATTTACTCAACTCCTTCACTGTCTTGAACTCCGCATCAGAAACCCTAAGCACATTTCCATTATCGTCCTCTTCCTTCAATTTGACCTCGAACTTTCTGGGTAGGCCTTTGCGCTCGTCATCGATGTTGAAGAGCTCCGAGAGAGTGTTCCGAGCCCTAATGTCGCAGGACTTGCGTCGAGTCGGGTATGGAGGGTTGTTGGCTGATAAATCTAGTCCTGGGCCGGAGCTAGGACTTGCGCTGAGTCGGTCTGGAGAGTTGTTGGCATGATTTGCTGCGTCGGAGCTCTGACCCGGAATGTGGGTTCCGGGTTGGGGTTTCGGGGTGAGCGGCGGAGTCGAGACCGGCTAGGCGTTCGCGGAGGCATGGGGCGCAGAAATCGATGATGAGGCTGGCAGGGTGGCGGTGACAGGTAGAGAGGCGGTGGGTTTAGGCTTGGGCTTGGGCTTGTCGGGTCATGGCTACGGTTGGAGGTTTGCGGTGGTGGTGGTCAGTGGGTGCTTGTGGAGGGTGGCGGACTTGGGGAGGGGGAGGGAGGAGGGTGTGGGCTGCGAGTTGCTGGCCAGAGAGGGGGAGGGAGGCGAAGAGAGAAGGGTTGAGGGTGAAGTTGCTGGGTTCTCAGCCATTTTTTGTTTTTTTCATTTTTTAATTTTGTGTTTATTTTTTATATTTGGTATCATTTTTTAAACTCTAATTAGGTTTTTTAATTAATTTTTGTCCACCTGTCTATTTTTAAATGCCAAGTCAATGTGCCACGTCAGCGCCACGTAGGCATTTAACGGTCAGACTAACAGAGGTATTCAATTGACAAAAAACATAAGTTGATGTACCATAATGAAAGTTTTTAAACCAGAGGTACCCAACTGATAAGTGATGTATAGTTGAGGTATATATATGTAATTAACCCTTTGTTATATAATCGGCTAATTACAATTTACATATATATACCTCAACTATACATCACTTATCAACTGGGTACCTCTGGTTCAAAAACTTTCATTCGGGTACCTCAACTTTAATATTTCGTCAACTAAGTACCTCCGTTAGTCTGATCGTTATCTGTTAAGTTGGCGCTGACGTGGCATACGTGGACCCCACCATTAAATATTAATTTGACATTTAAAAATAGCCACATGTACAAAAATTAATAAAAAAAATAAAAAAACCCATTAAAATTATATTAAATAGAAAAAAAAAAAGACAAAAAAAAACCA